>JAQFZN010001233.1:0-17555 GCA_034687075.1 Geophilus carpophagus | reverse complement strand
AAGGGATATGACGCTTCTGTCTTTTACCTACTGTACAAAGGATTTGAGTTATTTATGGCTTGAATAAATTGCATTATCAAGTTTTAAACTTAAAAAAAAATGATTCCCCGTTATATACGTCATTGTGAAATCTCCACCTTTATTTCTGATTATTTTATTGTGTAAATAAAAATAAAACCTAAAAGATTGTGATATAATTGATTGAAATGGTGAGGAAATGATGATTTATTTTCAATATTTAAGCATGATGCACTTAAATGAGTTGTAAATAGTAGGCAGTAATAGAATACAGACAGTTATTTATGGTATTAGTGTATGCTCAGCAGTTATGTCTTTAATTGCTACAAAAGAGACGTGTAATAAATCATTAATTTAATAATTAATCCAATTTTAGTATTTATTTTTAAAATAATTAAATAGTGAAGGAAATCCTTTATTACATCAAGGTTAAAACTCATTTAGATTTTAAACGAGTTGACAATTGCAAATTGCACAACAAATTCAACAAAGTCAAAATGAACAACTAAGATTTCACTAGTACACACACCACTTTTGTTATTTTTACACTAAATGTTACTTTTGTGATTTATAGCAAACAATAATATTAGGGGTATACCCAAGTTGCGTATTGACTGTTTGTAAAGTTTGTGACAGGACTCTTGTGCGACGTCATTAAGGAAATTAAGGTAGAAAGATTTTCCCTCGTGAAATAACATAGAAACCATTTATTACTTGCTAAATGGTCTTACAAAATATAAAATACAAATGCAAATTAACAAATATAAAAAGGCCAACTCCCTCACTCTCGGAGAGAGTGGACTCGTCGTGGCAACACTAAATCCAAGTTTTAAGCTTAGTAAAATTGTACATTCAAATATGTTAATATATGTAGAAATTGGAACAGTTCGAATACAAATGTAGACAAAAGATTACTTATTATAATTATTAGCAAAGTTAACGTTATATAATAATTGACTAATCATTACTAACTAGATATAAAATTCTTAAGATATACAGACAAAAGGGTATAAAACGAGCTAAAAAGAACAGTAAAATAAACTAAAAACGCGCCGGTCTAGGGGGTTTACTCGCCGCTCGCGTGTTCACCTGTAATGTCACAAATAAATATCATTAGAATTAATCTTAAAGACTAAGACACTTAATTTACTGAAGAGAAACAAACACTTGGAAAATAACAGGATACAGTAAAGTCGAGTTGGAGCTTACTACACAGGAAGAGAACCTCAGTGCTTAAACAGAGTCACATGAGTAAGGGCCTCTATATGCCCAAGGGAGGACATATAAGAAGTGGCAGTCGAGCCATGCATAACAGCGATGCCTATAATACGGCGATTCCCAATCACAGGATAAATGGCAAATACAGCCCAGCATTTAACAGCGTTGCCAATTTTCCCGCGATTCCCAAGAACAGGGACTTTTTTACCTAATCACAAGGCAAATCAGCATTAAAGCAATCAATAATCAAATCAAGTCAAGAGCATTCCGGCCGAATTATTCAAGTACAACAATATTTATAACTTACTTGTCCCTTGGGGGACAAGGAAATCCTTATTCTTAATTGGCTATTCAAATTCAGCCATACTATTATACTAAAGAGGAATTAAACTATTTAATTACTATTCCTTACATCATAATTTATTTTAAACTATCCTAGCGCCATCCATTGACGAGATTGATAACTCAAAACAGACCAATCCCGTCACAAGTTAACATTTGGTATGTGCATATCTTGTTCTGGCCTCATAAAGCTGTGTATTGACTGGGTAATCCCCTTTTTTAATTTTGTAAACAATTTTGTATTTTTGCGTAAGTTGTTTTATGAATGTCACCCCAGTTCCTCTCCCTGCCGTGCATTCTCACGAGAAATTATATCCTGTTTTTATATTTTTATATTTTATTATGTGTAATCTTATAGTTTAGTCATTGTTTAACATATTTGCATATTTTATCATGTTAGCTCAGTCCATTTCTCTCTAGGGAGAAATATTTGATTTGTATTTTCTCTTATTTATTTGACTTGGAATAAATTGTAGCTTGTCTTAGAATTTAGTGCTTTATTGTCCTAATTGTTACCCAGAATTCAACACATCAACAGGTAACCATCACAAGTTTACTTTTAATTAGATTTCTGCTTTATTCCAGAATAAAGAATTTAATATTCGTGTCAATCTTCTTTTTCTCTACTTTCTTCACATTTTCCTGTTGCTAAATTACAATGCAAATTTTTTCTGCATTCTTTACTTGCAGATATACCTTCGACGAAAACGTTTGCACAAAATTGACCCTTATCTAAAGAAAAGAAAATAAGTTAAATATTATAATATATCTACAAAGAGATTAACTCTAACTTGAATAATGAACACAGATGTCACAACATCCACATAATCCTCCATTTAACTTGATATAACCATCATGACAAAAGCTTAGAACTGGGCACTTATGATGATTACACGAATCTTTGTTACACCTGAGTATTCTTAGATCAATGCAATTAATTACATTTACCAATAAACAGTGTAAAAGGCATATCCTTATTATCACCACCTATTAAAAAATATAAAATACAATTACGTTGAAATTTGTAAATTTAAAGAAATCTGAGCAAATTCTTACTTTCGTTAGATAAATGTTAAAAGCCATTCTTTCCTTTTTGTATTGACATACCAACAACAGGATCGAATTTTATTTACATTTTATGTATTTTTAGGAATGGATTGTATGTAATAACAATGATAATAATACTCCATATTAAAATAACCGATACAGAGCTTGTTTATTGAAATATAAATATAACTGTAATAATCAAATGTGTAAAATATTTAATAAAAAATAAAAAGAAATGTGAATTAAAATTTTATTTATTTCGTATTTTTTAATTCAATTTTTATTCAACTGTTGAATTAACAAAGTAATACATGCTTTTGACTAATATGCACAACTTCTCCGATTCGGTTACCAGTTTTTGATTCCGCACAATAACAACCAGAGCCCAAACACTGCAACCGTTCGTAATTGCCCATTTTGTCACAAGAGACCTTTCTTCCCAATAGGCCTGAACTCAGTAGAAAATCCTCTTCACGGGCACACTCTACTCAAAAAATAACATTATTAATCAACTAAAAAGCATAAAACTACACTTTATTTGTATATTCGAAATTACCGCAAACAGCTTCATCTTCTTTTTTTTCATCGAAAACATAATTTCTAAAAACCTGGCCATTTTTATGAGCACAATAACAGTATTTATTTCCTGAAGGTCTGAAAAATATAGTCAATTACTTTCTAGAATAAGATTGAATAATTTTAAAAATACAAATACGTACGAATAATCACACTGTTTTGGTGCGTACGTGCCATCATTATCACACACTGGATATTTTCCACCATTAACTTGAGCTCGAACATCGGTGCAAGATTCTTTAATTCTCGGTGCTACGGCATTATTATCTGAATACAAATAATTAATAACGGAGCAAAACAGTTAATTTGAAAATATTTACTGTTTTTAATGCATGTATGAGTCTGTTTACTGCAGTGGAAACCTGGTTTACATTCACTTGTAAGTGGAGTTCCTACAAGCAAATGCTGCCAACACGAGGCTGCTTCATCTTTTGAGATAACAGAAATTTGCTGAATTCAAATATAACGGAATTTAACATAAAATTTATCTTACCAAGATAATTAATGCAGATATCGCAACATCCACACATGCTTCCGTTTTGCTTAATGTAACCATTTTGACAAGATTTTATGTTTTTACAGTTGGCAGTGTCACAGATATTTGGCGGACGTGAAATGCCAGCAACAACGGTCGCCATTAATGGCAATAACCACATTGAATGCAACATTTTAAGTCAATTCTTGGTATGAACTGAAATCTTATATTGTTTAAATCTATATATACATTTCCTTATCTTTATTTTTTTATGCAGAAATGGAATATTACTGTCTGCGATAAGCAATATCATAAAATTGATCAGCAAATTTACCACATAATAACCCTTAAACTGCAGTTTGGATAATTGCCACCAGGAATTTTTATTAGAGTAATAATCTGTATCTTAATATTAATAGTAAGTTGACTTTTCTCCAATTCCTGAAGTTGGCTTATTGTATAATGACATAAAAACTATTGTACAATTAAATTTAAATACTTCTTTATTTAAGCTGTTGTAAATTCATCACGTAATAGTACATTTAACAGTTTAATTGATTTATTTTTGAAATATGTACTCCATTACCAATTGGCCTGCCAGTTTTAGGTTCAGTGCAATGACAAACTGAACCTACACATTGGAGACTTTTGTAATTGCCAATTTCGTCACAAAATAATATTTTGCCAATAAGACCACTCTGTTTGATTTCATGCAACTGGCGAGCACATCCTAAATTAAAAAATATATTTTATTAATAATAATAATAATTTATTTTAGAAATAATGAAATATATGATCAAAAATATATACTTACTGCATTCTGAATTTACAGAATTGCTAACATGGAACGAGTAATTGGGGATATGGTTACCAACTTTGTCTACACAGTGGCAGCTGTATTTAAAAGAAAAGTTTTCATTTTTAAAAAATATAGTACAAGCTCATTATTAATAACATGTAAAATTCCTTACTAGGCTTCAACACATTGTTTTGGTGCATACGTTCCATCAGAATTACACACAGGGATAGTCACACCAACCATTCCTGGGTGTTTCTGCAAATAATCTAATTTTTGCTCTCGTTCCTCATGACATGATTGTTTTGTTGCAGAAACTATTGGAGATATTAAAATGGTGTAAAATTATGAGTATTTTCTTTATTTTAAACAAAAGGTTTTTACTTACCAACAGCGACCACTAAAACAAGAGCAAAATAATGTGTTGAAATCATCATTTCTAACTTTTTTTTTAAATGTGAGCTGGTTTTGTGACTGTAAATGAAGGTAGGCTATTATGTTTCAAAATAGGCCTATTTATACAGCTTTTAATAGAGAATAATCAGCTAATTTTTTTAAGCACTTGTTATTCTCCCATCATTTGTTATCAAATATTAATTACATTGATAAATGAAATTTTGTTTATGAGTATTTTTTGTGAGAATTTTTATTTGATAATAAAAGAATTTAAAAAAACCTGTCAAAATGTGAAAAATTTATTTTTATTTTGATGTTAAAGGTCACTGGTCAGTACTTTAATTACACCTGTTGCTTGACCCCTAAGATCTTATGGTAAGGTAAAATAAAAGGAGTACCCGCCCATTTTTGCGGTCCCCTTTTAGTTTTTACTACTTCACTCTGCCCGCCAGACCTATCCTCATCCTCATCAAGGGGTTCTTAACCAATATAAGAACCTTCAGTTAAAGTTCAACCGAGTTGAAGTAAGGTAAGCTCCATTTTCTGTCTCAATTTTCTGTCTCTATTTTTTCATTTTTTTTTTAAATTTTAATTCAACAAATTATATAATTTACAGGAAAGATGTCGACTGTTTGTTTTTGCACAATTTTATTCATCTTTATCTTATTAATTACAACATCGGAATCGATAAAATATCGGTTATTATTCGATTGTCCGCCGAACATCTGTCGACCAATTTCATGTAACAAACCGAAAAACTGTGAATTTGGGAGATTAAGTCGGGATGCAAGTTTCTGTGGTTGTTGTCGATCCTGTATTCATTTTTTAAGTAAGTTGGGAATTTATATCAATTTTATAACAATTTTATAGCAATTAATATCAATAATTTAAACATTTCTATATTTATTTAACAGAGGAAGGCGACATCTGTGAGGCAATTTTAAAAGTTCCTAGAGTTTACGAATGCGCTCCTGGTCTCAAATGCGATGGAAACACATTGAAATGTGTTGAAAATAAATTAAAACGGCGGTTAAAAAGATCGATTAACATTCTAAATTTTACTTAAGATCATGTTTTAAATTTCAATAATGAATTAATTGTATATTGTTAGGCTTTTTATATCATTGTAAATCGTAACAAAGATGTATGTACAGATTAGGTCTAAATGGGAAATATTAATTCCCTTCAAGGTTAAACCTTGAATTCGTTTGTAATAATTCAAAATGGAAAGTAAAGATTATATTACAGTACAAGTACGTGATTAAAAATTATTTTAAATATTTTGTTGATTTAATGTGTCGCTAATTTGAAAATTTAAGCAACAAGTTCCAGTTGGTGAATTTTATAAAGCATTTGTGGATTCGTGTAAACAACATAAAATTGGGGTTCCATTTATTATCAAGAGTTTACCTCGTCGGGAACCACCACCAAATGAAGTTTTTACGTTTACAAAACCAATGAGAACAAGTTCAGATATTAAAGATTTTTTGAATTTAACTCCGCGTTACTCTGTCGTTGCCCAACCTACATCTTCTGTGCAAAGTATAACGTCAGGTTTGAAATTCACATCTTTTTTAAGCAAAAATTAAATAGGCTAAAGCTAATGCTAATGAAGGACAGAGTGACCTATTTAAGCATGAATATTTAAAATTCCAATACATTTTTCTTAGTAGATAGGGGCTTGAATTCCCCCTAGAAATTCCCTGAAAATGAGTTAATCCATAATGGAATTTGATTTCATGTATAAAATCCTTGCTAAGAATTGCTTAATCATAAATAACAATTCAACTTCACACTTAATATACATATATACATTTAATTTTGCTAACTGAATACTTACTTTATTCTCATTTTAGTTGGAAGTGAAGAGAACTACGAAACACCGTTTGTAGCTACATTTTATATTGAATTGGATTCACCAGAATTGGGAGATAGTATAACTCAATTATTTATCAAAGGTTTATTGTAATTTTATTTTAAATTATGTTAAACTATAATTTTACACACTTTAGATTGGAAAATTGATGAAAGGATGTTTCAAGTATTGACGAAAAGTTGTGCTTATTTGCAATTACTAAGCAAAATCAGGTTTGCAAATGCAATATTTTTCTTGCTGTAAAAATATTGAATTGAAGTTGCTAATTTTACATCGACTTTTAATTCACAAATGGATAATTAAGGTCAGTGGGGTACAGGTATACCCTCTGCTGATTTTATGACTTGAGCTCTACAAGCACCCATCAAGGGGGTTTTATCTGAGACCCCTTTGTTTGTGTGAACAGTGTTGAATCCAGAATGTTCCGCATGAGCGAATAAAAGGAAAAAAAATGGATTCAACACTGCTGAGCCAGGGTCCAAAAGCACCCCAATGACGTAATTATGTTGATGAATTACTTGCAGATTCAATTCGAAGTGCTTCAGTGCAATTTATTTTTAATTTATCTTTTAATAAATGTTGTTTAAGGTTATCTAGGGTTGGAATTTCAGAAGTTAGTATAATTTCATTACAAAAATGGCTTGCAAGCATTCCAAATTTAAGGTAAGTTGATTAAAATGTTAGATATAATCAACAAGTTTTATTTTTTAATTTATTAGAGTTTTATCTCTTGATAATAACCCAATTCCTGGACAAGAAAATCATTATATTTTATTAAACAAACCATTGGAGTAAGTGAGTAATATTTTCTAATAATATAATAATGATAACATTTTAATAAAATAATGAAAACATTGTTTTTGTAGGCTTCAAGAAGTTTCATTTCGATTTTGTAACATCACAGATAAAGGTGCAGCTTTAATTGCGCAATCGTTAAATCAAAATTTAATTAAACTAAACTTAACTGGCAATGAGATAACTGATGTTGGAGCTAATATTTTTGCTCAAGTAAATTAAACGCAAAAAGCATATTATTTAAATTACTTAATTGATTATTTCACAGGCTTTACGTTTGAATAGTACATTGCTAAGTTTATCCTTAGCAGGTAATAATATTGGAAATGATGGTGCTGAAGCTTTTGCTAAAGTAATTTATGGCAGAGTAACGTCACAGTTGTGTTCCTGTTGTATTAATATGCACTAATCTCATTTAAACAGTTGGTAAGTGCTTCTAAAGCAACTAAATCTGAAATGGAGCAGCGTAGATTAATACTCTTTGATATGATAAAGGAAAATCCAACGTATCAGCAGAATAAAGTATGTTTGTGAAAGTAGAAAGGTATTTTTATAATGATGTTTTGATTTTCATTTAAAGGCCACTGGTTTTTATAAAGATTTGCTTAATATTGAACCCACTAAAAAAGCCCCAAAGAAGGTTTTAGAGGATGTTTTGCGCGAAGAAAAACGGATGATGACAAGATTGGTGGATAATAGTGTAAATTTCGGTTAATTTACATAGTAATAGTAATTTGAATTGTAGTTGTCACTTAAAAAGGAGTGGAGCGTTAAAATTTCGAATCAGAATAATTTTGAGGATAAAGGTAATATCACAATTATAATTCGTTAAATTTAAAATAATAATTTAAATACAATATTTTAATGCAAATAATTAACTGTCAACATTTTTGAAACAGATGTAATCGCAACACTTCCTGATATGCCTAAATTTAGTGAATTAGATTTGGATGTATTTTATTCAATTGATAAAACACATGAATCAATACTTTTGAACAAAATAGCTTTTATACAAAAAAAGGGATATTATTTTTATGGAAATTTGAATTTACTTAACTTGAATTTAGCAAGTAAGTAGAAGATAATACTATAATACTGTAATTATAACAATAGAAAATATATATTCTTAGCAAGCGCTACCGTGTGGCAATTTAGAAAAGCAACTTTAATGATTCGTGGCGAATTTTTATACATTTTATATTATAAAAATTTATAAGAATTCACACAATAAAGTGAAAGATAATCTGTTATTTCTTGCATCAAACATTTACAGAAATTGTCTAATTATTTTATTTGTAACATTGTAAATTTCGGCACTGATACTCAACGGTTAATCTCAATTCAAAATTACCTGCAGTTTACTCGTAGAACGGAACTGAGATTAAACCTCTTTTATTTCCTTGTGGGTTTGTTTGTAAAACATTTTAAATGTCAATGCGGGCGAATAGTGTCGTATGATTGATTTGAAACATCATGCGGGTTAATTTTCTCACTTCTGATCGAATCAGTACGGGTATTAGTAATCTAAGATGATGTGTTGCGAAGGAGGAAATGAATGCAAATCTAAGATGTTTGTTTACTTTTACTTAGAAAATGTAATTGGGCAACGTGGGCTTATGGCCTTACATGCAGCAATGTTATACCAACAAGAGTTACCAATTAAGCGAGCACAACCAGGATTATGCAAATTGACTTTAACGGTAGTTTAAGTTTTCGAAGTACCAACTTTATTTTTGAGATTTTTATTTATTTAGGGAAATAAAATTGATGAAAAAAGTACGCCTTATTTACAAATTATGGATATATGTGAGAAAAAAGATCCTATTAATCAATATTCAACGAATTTGTGTTTATTAATGGAATATAATAATGCAACTGCTGCTGAGACTTGATAACAAAGATTTAAAGAAATGCAACTAGATGGCGCTGTTTGAAATTAATAACTGAAATAAAATGAAAACATTCCTTCTGTATATTTTGGCATTAATTATTTTTATTTAATAAAATCTGGTCACATGGTATAGTTGTCGATGTGTTTCTCAATAAATACACAATCAAATAATTCATCGTATGAATGTTATAATTTATATTTGATTTTTTCGGTTCATTAACATCCGGGTAAAAGCAATAAATTTTAAGTGCTTGAATTAACTTTTGTTGTCTGAATCAGTAGAGTGAAATTCCTAGAATCAATGCACTGTATTTTTTCAAAATCTAGGCTGACAAATATTTTTCCTTGTATTTATTTATTTTATCATAACGGTTTATTATTGATAAACAATTGTTAACCTGTCAAATTTATATAGCACAACAATAACAATTGACATCTTTCATTCTCTATTTACTTAATTGACAATTGTTCATTACACACAAAAAAAAGTTTTTTAATTATTATATTTTTATGATCTACTAATATCAGAGATCATAAAAAAATACATTATTTTTTAATTTTTTTTCTCTTATTTTTAATGGTATTTAATATAGAATGTTTGATGGGTGATTCCGGGATGCTCACAATAAATAGAAATTAAAAAAGCGAACCGAGGAAATGGAATGTCCGACTTGACTTTGTTGGGTTGGGTATAGAACCTTTTTACTGGTTTTCGCTTGTGGGCACTAAAAAGTCAAACTACTATAAGCAAAGTCTGTTTTTTGTATGCATACCACAGAGAGGGCACGCTAGACTGAGGTGAGTCCTTTTACACTTGTTGACTTTGTGTTGATCAGATGCTAAAAGTGATGGAAATTTATTGAAAAAAATTGATTAGTTGATGAAAGATTAATTACGGTGAGTTTTTCTTGTTTTTTATTTTTATTTTCAAGGTTAATTGTTTTTTAATTAGGTCTAATGCAATGAGAATATAAATATAAATTTTCTATTTAAATGATTAAAATAGGTTTTTAGTATTCAATGTATTTTTTTAAAAATAAATTTGGGTTATTTATTTAATATTTTGATTTAAAACTGGTTAATATCGTGTTATTTAGTACAGTTTTTGTTTAAGATTGACTCGGGTCATGGTTTTTAGAGGTATAGTGTTGAAATATTTATTTTAGATTTATTGATTTTTGAAATTTTAGGTGGTTTCAATTATTTTGTAAAAATAGTTTAAAGGTGAACATTTAAAGTAGTTGAAGTTTTTATAATTTGTAATGCTTTGGATTAATTATGTGCTTAATCATCTTGGTTTAATTAATTTTTTGCTGTGCATTGTAAGAAAGGAGCTGTGATTTGGGGATTTTATTAAGATTTATAAATATCTTAAATATTTTTGATAGTTTTTTAAGTAAAATATTTATAAATCCTGAAAAGAATTTGTTTCTATAATTTACGCATTTTTAATAGGATTTGTGTAGATGGGATTTGACATATTTCAAGATTTTTGAATTAAAGAATCAATGTCATTATAAATTTGATAATAATAACTTGAAAAACTATAAAAATATAAAATTAGTTTGAAAAGATATATAAAAAACAATAATCACTCAAATTTTTAAAAAAATTTAAAATACCACAAAAAAACTCAAAAAAACCTGTCTCAAATATCAACTCAGAAGGGGACAAAAAGTTATTTTTAAATCAATGTCTGACATATTGATACAACTGACACATCCAACTCCATCTTTAAAATAAATTAAATAAACATTCATCTTAAAGATCAAACATCAAACATTTAAAATTCCAATATTATTATTATTATCATTTTATATTTTAATATATTTCAATGCATTTTAATACAAAAAAATAAAAAGCAAAAAATTTAATCGCCATGTCTTTACATTTGACTACAACCCTAAATCCGGCTGACCATCAAAATCGACAGAGAGAATCATTCATGCCTCATTGATACATATTAAAGGTCATTTTATTGAGCAGCCATTTGTAACTTTTTCTTTTTTCTTTTCTCTCGAAGCTACTGATGACCTACCACTCCCCTTTTTTTACGCGACCGGTTCACTTGGACTGACCCAGTGCTGTTCCTTCTTTTCTCACTGTTTCTGCTGTGGTGGTTTAGTTATGGTGTGATTTCCACCGTGTTCAATCTTCAGTTCCAACTGTCATTTGCACTAACATTTAATCATGACTACTGGGTTTAAATTATTCGAAAACAAGTTATCAAATATTCTGATGATAAGTTAAAAGGTAGGTGACATATTGTATTTTTCTTTTAAAATTAATTTTAACTTTTCCAAGTGATAAAATGAAGAATTAAGTGGTGATCGTTGGGAAATTTAGTGTTAAAAGTGGAACTTGTTTATTATATGATGAGAGAAAATTATATATCATTTTCTTAGTCTCTCCTGGTGATTACTTAACAGTTGTTAGTTGGATCATGAGTCAAATTGTAAATAAAGGTAGGGAAAAGGGCAAAAGGAAATGTAGGTTTTGAATATTTTTAAATTTATTGTGTTTGGTTTTGAATTTGAATTTGTTTATTATTATGATTAGTATATTTAGGTTAATGAGTAGGAAAAACATTGTTAATTAAACAGTGCAGTAGGTTTAGAGGTTAAGCTTTTTTGAAATAAGATTAAGAAAGGATTAGATATGCAGGGCATCACTTTCAAGTTTTAGTTTTTCAATTGATCTATGGTTTCTATTAGGGTTAAAATGGTGTTAGGACTAAAATAGGACTAATTAATATTTTTTTTTAATTTAAGTTTGATTTTTAATATTATTTAATGAAATTCGAGGTGAATTTTAGGACTTAAACATAAAGTGAATTGTGAATTTGTTATTGTTTTGTGATTTAAAAATAGATTTTATGGTTTTGTAAACAAGATTTATGGATTATATATAAGTTGTGCATAAGTGATTGAAATATTTTCATGTTTATTGTTTCTACCTTCTACTTATCTTGATGAATTAAATAGAAAAGAGATTTTTATCCGGTTTTGATATTTTATTTGGTATCAAATTACATTGAAATCTGAACTTAAAATTTCTTTTACATGATCTACATTTAATATTTATCTTTTTATTATATCTAATATTTAGAATTTCTCAATTTTTGATACTTAGATATGGTAAAAAGCAGTAGCAATAAGGAAAATGAGTGAGAAATCAAAACACACGAATTAGGACTAATTTTCATATTTAAGTATGAAATGAATATTAAAAATTGAATTTTTGACGTTTTTCATTCAAAAAGTTCGAATTCGTGATAAGGAAATAAAAGGGCTGGGCCATAATTTCAACACATGTGTACAAGGTCAGTGAACTTTAATATTAAATACAGCAGCAGTTATTAAGTGAAATTGAATTCAATTTAACTCTTGTAAATTACAATTGATTTAAAAATCTCTTATTTTTTCATATTTCCTTTAGATATTAATCCTTGTTTTGCATTTTGCAATCTAATTACATGTTAAATAAGGTCAAATCAGCCTTGCACTACATCTTCTAAGTCGTCTTTGAATTATGACGAGGAGAACGAGATAAACAAGAGGATAAAAACCATTTTAATATATTTAAATTCATATTTTTCATTTGTGATCTAAAAATCTTTTGGATATAAAATTTTTTATTTTTATTCTGTAGTCTAATTTCTAGAATTTAAAACTGCAATTTAAATATAATAAAAGTAATAAAAATCCAAACCGAAACGAACGAGCGTGAATTGCGGTTATATATGCAAGATGGCGCCATAACGAATTTTTGAAAATGGAAAAAAAAGATCTAAACAAGTTTAGCAAAAATTCCTAACCCTGATTCAACTAGGAAAAGGTTAAATTAGAAGCAGTGATGTGTTGAGATGTTTTTGCAAATGTCTGCCGGCATTTTTGTATCATTTTTCGCTCCGATGGGGGACATTTCAGTTCACGGCCTTGAAAACCTGTTGAATGCTCGTCCCGGGTCATAAAATTGGAAAGAGAAAAATTTCTTTGTGTGTCAATTTTTTTTAATGTAGTAACTTAAAATGAGTTATAATAATAAATTGTAATTATTCAATTACAACTAGGCATTTTTTAATTATAATAAATGGTGTATTTTCAGTGCCATTGCACTTGACTGGATAATTTTCTTAATTTTTATTATACACAAAATGTAGTCCTAATGTTAGAAAACTTTCCCATTGCATTTGTTTAGTAAACTGTAAAGTGACATGACAATTTTTCATCTATAGTAATTAGACCAAGTAAATGTCAATAACCCTCAGATTTTACATGCTAAATATTTAATGGAGTTTAATTATTAATGTTAATATTTTAATGTAAGTGGAAAAAATGAGTTGTAATGTACTTGCAAATGTCATTATTAAGAGGACATTTGCTTGGCATCTGGTTATAATTTTTTTCTATTAAAAGCCAAGAGGAAAAACATAAATAAATATAGATGTCTTGTTGACCACTTTTGGGACCTCACACATGTAAAGTTATAGGGGAGGAGGCAAGTTTTTGTCACGTACTGAGGACAAACTTAAAAGCATTTTGAAGGTCTTTCCATATTTTAATGAATTATTTTCTATTTGCATCTCAATAGGCTTTGAATAAATCAGCAACAGCACTTGTAAAGGAATTTAAGGAAGAACCCACGAAGGATTTTTACATAAGCTACAAAAAGATGTCACCATTAATAGTGATATTTGCCACAGACTTTTAATACAATACACCAATATCATGATACACAGCTTTTTGTCATAATGGCCTTTGCTAATTGATTTATGGGCTAATTTTTGTAATATGTCACTATGTCTGTGTTCATTATTGTATATATTTTCAGCTTTGAACTGTAATTATTGGAAATATGCCCAGAAAATATTGTTTGAATTTATTCAGGAACATATTTAGTTGGTATAGGTGCATTGGTGTTGAATTATTTCAGTGGGAATTTCTGAATTAGAAATATTCTGCCAAAGAAATTATTATAAATTCCAAGTTTAACTGAATAAAATTGATTAATTTAGTCAATAATGTTGTCAAGTTAAATAAAAGTTTTATTATTATAAAAAAATTACAAATTTAAAATTTTTATTTTTGAATTCTGTTTTTCTATTGACAAAAAAAGCATGTCAGTCCCATTACAATAAAAATTCTCATGTCCTACTTGACTTTAGTAGGCTACACCATGTCTGGTTGGGTCTAGATTCCACAAGGGATCCTAAAAAATAAGGTATACAACTAGAAAAAAAGGTCTGGAATGACTGGTTTTAAGACATTTCAACACAGTTAAGAATTTGAGGTTGTTTGAAAAAGGGAAATTGAACGAAACTTAAAATTTGTTGTTGCAATCAACTTTAAAGTGACTTGATCTGTCATAAACCATTCATCACAGACATTTTGTGCAAGTAATGTTACTTAATATGGCCTTGGTCAAGTCTCAAGTGATGAGAGAAAAGTGTTAAAATAGAATGTGCTACATGAATTCGTGATCTTAATTGAATGGTGAGATGAAATTCAGAATGTTGTTAGATAAAGATTATTATCTTTATATAGTGGGAAAAGCTTTTTTTTTGAAAAAGGTCAAACATATAGAAAAACAGTAGTTTATTTAGAGATACTGCTAAGCTTGTTCCCTCTTGAAAACCAATTAAGCTTGTGCAATAACTCACCAGGGGTTAACATAATGACATCACTTCTTGTAAAATTAAGATTGAAAAGAGATTTAAATTACAGAAAATAAAAGTTTTGATTAAAGTGAGTATAAAAATTAGTAAACAAGTGAGTTTTGGATCAAAAAATAGCTGTCTTCAATCTAAAAGTGTTTTTTGAAAAGTCACTTCTTATTGAATATGCTAATTTTGGAGTCAGTTAAGTCACTTATGATTCCCATGCACATGCGTGGTAGAAGCGAAACTGCAACCTAAAATGATAAGTTGCCATCTTGATTTTGGGATCGTGACTGGTGACACATGTGCAGAACACTAAAGCCTTCTAAAGTGACTTCTAAAAGGCAATAAAGTCACTTTCAGCTAGTGACTTATAAATGTCACAACATTAAAATTTTGTTTCCGATGAGAAAAGTCACTTTTGGTTTTAGATTGAATGCAACTAATGATATTAAATACCAATTATGGGTCTAAAGGACAAAATTAATGCTAAAATGTGGGTAAAATTCGTGATAAAACAATTTATCATTAAAATTCCTTGTAACACTTGTTTTTAAAGATCATAATTCAAATTAAAACTCAACATTTGTTTACAGTCAGGTTTTTGCTCAATTTGTATGCTCCCAGTACCCTGACTTTAATTACAGTTTTTTCAACACTTTTTTATTTAAAGGAATTCTAATCACATGTTAATGTCTTCACAAACATGGAATCTGCTTTAATCTGCATAACTGTAAATTTTCTTTGTTTTATTGTTGATGATGCATTTCCTGTTGTCTTCTTCCACAAATTTATAAATAGCTGTTTCTAAATTATCCTTCCAAGTCTTAATTCATTTTACTCATTTATTTTCAGAGTCATGCACTTTAGCTATCAATACTGTAAACATGTCAGCCATTTGTGAAAACTTTGTGCAAAATGCTTGGAGAAAGGACCTTTGTTCTAATTGTTTCAAACTTAAACAAGACCATCATGTCTGCTCAAAATCAATAGACACTTACAATGAAAAATACATTCATGAGGAGACTAGTGTTTACCATTCCCATTCAGACACTGCCAAAATACAAACTACAACTTCCTGGAAAGGTTTAGCACTACAAAAGAACATAATTCAAAATGGCTGCTTTGTAAATGAACAAGAAATTAGTTCCATTAATACCATTAAGAACTGCAACGGTTTCATTGAGAAATTCGACATCATTCCAACAAGTATACTTAAAAATGGCCACCGGAAGTCTTCAACCGGAAGTGTGGGTTTCAGAGAAGAAGATCCACAAATTATTGGATATGGTGGAGAATTTGAAGATGCATTGAATGGGGAAAACGTGGACGAAGATGATGATGAATCTGACCAATTCGAAGATTGTGATTCATTGGAGAATTTTGATATAACCGAAGAGGATAAAGAGTTTATGAAGATAACTGAAAGAAACACTGAATTTAACTCACTTCACCGAAATTTATTGGCGCCGCCTGCAGCTGAGGAGAAAAGCACAACAGTTGCCAAATATAACTGCCAAGGAGAGAGCTCAGTTTGTATAGACAAGGAAGTTATTTCGAAACCAGTTGATGATGAACAGGGAGGAGGCAACAGGTTCCAACTACCTCGTGCAGCCATAAGACCATTCTGTCGGGAGAGTGTATCTTCAATTCTGGATGCTAAGGCCAACCCACCAGCACCGGAAGTTCATTACGACGAAGACGGACATATTGTCATCAATGAAATGAATTGCAGGAATATTGAAGAAAGGGAAGTTGTTGCATACGAAGTGAGCCCTGTGTCTAAAATTGCTCCTGAAGGTCTGGAGTCAATGTTTACATCTTCAGATTCTCCTCCAGAGTTACCCTCAAGTCCACCTCCTGATGAGTTAGAACAACCATTGGCTAATTCGACTTATAAGGTAAAGAATAGCAATGAGAGTTTTTATTGTTCAACTGTGGTTGTTTTTAATGAAGTTTCTCATGTTGAAAATGTGGCTGTTGATCAGGGTTTGACTAATGGTGTTGAGAAAGGTGTCAAGACTAAGCCAGTTGTACCTTGTAAACCGAAATCGAAAACTACTGAATGTTGTGGATTGAATTCAGATTCAGAAGCTGACGAAATATATCAGGATACAAGAGATGTTTTTCAAGATACTGAAGATAAGAAAGAGTTGAGTTTCAAAGAGAAAATTGCTAATTTGAATAATAATTTGGATCTGAATAAGAAAATTACTAAAAGACAAGCACCATTGCCACCACCACCATTGATGATGTCTGCTGAAACTGAAGAAAAGTCTCCAGTAAATAGTCCAAATCCCAACACCTCACTTGCAATTTTATTGCGTAATCCACCAGTTAAAAGAATAAACAGCATTTCATCCGATGTAGACGACCAGGAACAGGTTAATGGAGTAAATGTTGTACCTGTCAATAAACCTATTTCACCACCAGTTGCTAAGAAACCTGTATGTTCAGGAAATGCTA
>JAQFZN010001232.1:0-17556 GCA_034687075.1 Geophilus carpophagus | reverse complement strand
GACAATTCCTAGGAGAAGTTATTTGTAGTTTTTTACAAAGATAAATGAATTAATTTATAAATCTAAATAAATCTTAAGTTAAGAAAATGTTTTATATTAAAAAAATATTTTTTAAATGAACTAAAAAAATTAAATGTTTGCACAGGAAGTTATATCTGAGCATGCTCAGTGTGGAATTTGAGCATGCCAAGTATGCCTTCATTTTATGTAAAAATTATGTATATAGTTACCCATCACTGGTGCAACAATGAACAAAAACTTGAGAAAATCTGATAAAATCTGCTTCAACAGTAGAACTTCGATCAACCGTCACTCGATTAACCATCAGTTTCTGTTATCTGTCATTGTACTTGTGATGGCGGAAGTAGTGATTGGTGGACTAATCATTGGTGGCACTTATATGTAAGCCTAAAGTTCTAAAACTACAGAAACTAGAAATTATAAAACATTTAAAGAAAGGTGAAACTGCCACTAGTATTGCTCCGATTTACAATGTGGGAAGAACAACAGTCAATAATATTAGTTTTTCTATTATCCGACTTTTTGGTTATCTGTTACAGCCCTGATTCCGACAGTGATGGTTAATCGAAGTTCAACTGTACTTCCTTTTTATATGTGCAAAAAATGGAACATCAAGTGGTTGTAAGTATGATGTGGCATTTAATGGTAGGCAGATGAATGCAAAACACAAGTTCAACTTCAAATGCCTGTCAAAAGTTACCATGTGCAGTCATCTATTGCACCGATTGCACATTTACATATTTACTTATATATTCTAACAGTAGATATCTTAATGCAATCCACTTTTTGTTCAATGTTACCCTGCATGTTTAATGTTGCTACCGATGATGATAATCTGAATCCAACATAATCGAAAGCAATCTGAAGTCATCTATCCATAGAAACAAGTTAGAAAATTAAAAATGGCAAAGACAATTTTGAAAAATGATAATTAAAAAACATGGCAAAGGTGGATGAAAGGCATCTTTGTAAATGGTGTATGAAACCACGTGACAAATAAAATAAATTGAATCATCAGTAAAGACAAAATAAACAAACAAACCAAATGGGACCAAATTGACAAAAAAGCAAGCATGTCTGTAACAATGGACCTATCTAGAAGTCAACTTTCTCACATAATGGATAAAGAAACTGTTTGAATTATAAGCAAAAGGACCCACAACGCAAGCAGCCTTAGTAAGAAGTTTAATGTGATCAAAATTAGATATAAAAAGCAACATTCAAGATTTTCTAAGCAAATTTATCAAAAATGCGACAAAATTGCAAAAATTTGGTTTAAAATTAGAAGACAAATTAAAAATATATTTTCAATTGAAAAGATTACCAGAAAACTTCAAAATGTTTCATATGGCAAAGAAATTACATGACACTTTACTAACTTTTGAAGCAATGAAATATAAAATTATTGAAGAAGCACTAAAAGAAAAAAGTTTTGACTATGCAGATTCAACTGGAAATTAAGAAGCATTTCTATCAAAAAAAGCAATTCAAAAAATTGGAACTATAGAAATTAATGTTAAAATTAGAAATACAATTAAATAGGTTCAATTGTTGAGGCGAGGTTTTGAAATAATATAAGACATCACAAGAAAATCTATTTTAAAATAAAAACTCAAGCTCATTCTATGTTTGAGTAAATTAACACATATATGGCCAACAGCACCTTAACAAGCTGCAGATGGCTAAAAAGTGAAAAATTGCACTGCAAGTAGCGAGTCCTTCCTGGGATTTCCCGGGAGGGGAATCCCGGGAAATTTCTTAATCTTTATAATCCCAATTCCCGGGATTTCAGCTTTTTAATTCTGAGATTAAAAAATTTTTTAGATTAAATATTTGAGATAAAATACCACTTCCTGGTTTCACAAGAAAGCTTATCGTGTAACGTGTTCTTTTCACCACATCAAAATTAGTGTTAATTTTGCCAATATTTCAACATTAGAAAATACTTTTTATCCAATCATGTTTAAAAAGAGTTCATCAGAAGTTTGGAACCATTTCAAGAGGGACAAAAGCAGTGAAAAGGCCTTTTGCAAATACTGTTCTACAAAGATTGCATGCAAAGGATCTTCCACCAGTGGATTAATTCGTCATCTTTCGGCTGTTCACCCGGAAAAGGCAATAAAACATAAAGAAAATAAAGTCAACTTGGAAGCAGGTCCGTCATCTTCTAAAATTTGTAAAATTCAACAAACAATTTTGAACTACACTAAATGACAATCTATGGCTGAAATAGTAGCTAGATTATGTGCTTTGGATGACTTTTCAATTTCTGGTGTTTGCAAAAGTTCATTTATAAGAGAAAGTTTGAATGCCCGTGGCTTTCAATTGCCTAAAAACAAAACCAATGTTATGAAACTCATACATGATTACTATGAGTTAGTAAAATTAAAAACTATAAAAAAAATAAGTTTATACAAAAACAAAAATCCATTATTAAGTTTGACACTTGATGTGTTTAAAAAATCAGCGGTAAAAAACTGTGTGCTGCAAAAACACATTAAAAACGAGCATGAAAAAGAACTCAATCTCATGTTAGATTCTAAGACTAGGTGGAACAGTATTGCTCCAATGTATTTATTGTTGAAATCCTGTATTAAAAAAGCATTGATAGACCTAAATTCCCCAGTAAAATTATATGAAAATTAGATTGGAAAAATGCAGGAATTGTTAAGTGTTTTAAATCCAGTACAATTGGCAGTTGAAGCACTGGGTGCAAGAAATTGTAATCTTGTTACTTCAAAAGGAATTATAAAGTTTCTTTTCAATTCTGTTCAAAATTTACCTGGTACTTTAGCAAAAAACTTATTAGAAGCTCTGCAGAACATGCTATTAGAAAGACGTTCAAAAGACTTGATTTCACTTGTAATGTTTCTGCAAAATCCAGAAAATTTAAAACCTGACTGTGACTTTCATAATTATGGACAGTTTTTTTCTAAATCATCAATTTCCATGATATCTAAATTAGCAAAAGACTTGGTAATCCAGTATTTTTCTGATGATCAGGAGATAGTCATAGATAATGATTTGGATTTATGCGACCAAATTGATGTAACAACAAGTGAAATTACTTTACCATCACCATCAATTTCAAATGATTTGTTGAAGAAATCTTTAGCAAGTGCAATAATCAGATCACATAAAACTATGGAAGCAGTAAAACTTGACAAAACAACATCTATACAAAAGGAAATGAAATTGTATGAGGCAACAGGGACAATGACGCATACTCTTAAACGCATTTATAATTCATTAATGACAATTAAACCTACATCTACCAAATCTGAGCGAGTTTTTTCAATTTCTCGCACAATTGTTTAGTTGGATATTGTAATAAATCTAAGGCTTATCGTTTAGTGGATACGAGCAACGGAAATATTGAAAGGAAGCGCAATGTAAGATTCTATAAAAACATACAAAATAGCAAAACATCGAACAGCAAAGCATCATTACTTTAGTAAGTGACAAAAGCATTAATGTTGATAATAAAACAACAGATTCTGATAAGCCACCCAAAAAATATCTATAATATGAATAGAGAATAGTTTGTTATCGTTTATTATTTCAGCCAATCAGCTTCGTTGACCAAAGCACATCCGGTTGACGCACAATGATGCATTTGGTCGACGAAGCTGATTGGCCATATTTTTGTTCACTTTTGCATGACTGTTTTTTGTGCGTCTTCCCATCAAAAGTACACTGGAAAAATGGCACACAACTTGAGGGCACCATCAAAAAATCGCGCACAAAACATCGCACATCAAAAAGGCGCGCTATTTAAATTTAAAAATTAAAAACATATTTAAATTCAAAAATTGAACAATGTGGAAATGACACTAAAAACTAAAAATGGCATAAAAACTAAAAATGGCACAAAAAATAAAAATAATACCAAAAACTAAAAATGACACAAAAATTAAAAATGATACTAAAAACTAAAAGTAGAAATATAAACTAGAAATCAAACAATTATTTATTTAAATTTACAAACACCAACAGAAGAGTTTTTTGCCCACCTATAAACTGCTTCGTGCACTTTTGTTTGTAAATTTAAATAAATAAATCTAAAATCTAAATAAATAATAATAATTTTTATTTCTACTTTTAGTTTTTCAAACAAAAATAAATTTTTACATTTATCGCGCATTTTTTTGTTGCGCGACTTTTATGTGTGCGCAATGTTGTTGTGCGACCTTTTGACAGTGCCATTAAGTTGCGCACCATTTTTCTGACGTACTTTTGATGTGTCACTCTTTATATGAGGGGAAGCTCCATTATTGTGATGTCATATTAAGGGAGGGGAGTGGAGATTTTGTGACAAATTGTGACGAGGTGAAGGGAGTATCAAAAATAGCAAAAATTAGTGTGATGTCATTTATGGACAGGCCCTTGAGTATTTCAAATCCAGAGTTAAAAGAGGGACTCCCCCAATGGAGGAAGGGGTTGCTTCTTCCAATGAAATACTACAATAATGATGATTTAAAACTGCATGGATACAGCAACACAGATTAAGGGCTGTCCATAACAGACATTACGCTGTTTTTTGCTAGTTTGGATACCTCCTTTCCTTTGTCACAACTTGTCACAATAACTAAACTCCCCCCCCCTAAACCCCCTAATATGACATCACAATAATGGTACCCCCTAAAAATGCAATTAAAATTTTGTTAAAATTTTTGAAATAATTTTTTTCATTTAGAAAATTAAGTTTTTTATTCATGTTTTATTATTTTATATTTTTTAAAATTACAAGATTATATTAAATTTAATTTATTTTTTCTGTTCATAAAAAGTGAAATGTTCTTGTATAGAACAAATAGGAAAACCATTGATATTATCTGGTTTAAAAAAAGAATTCTCATTTAGATCAATCTCCTCTTCATCAAGCCAATCCACACACTCACCATTCTGAATTTGTAATAATAACCATCATTTCACATTGTCTGCAAACCTCAACTCTGACTGGTTTAATAGCTTAATTATTCGAACAAAAAACTCTTTGTGTACAGCAGAATGGTTTCTCAGCATAACCTGTGATGTAAAATACTTATGGCACTTCTTGCAAACTCTGTCACTAAGTACAGTTATAACTACATTTCGTATGGAAATGTTGTTACCTATGGATTGTCTAATCAATCTAACTTATTTCAGTAAATTCAAAGCTACCCGCTAGGAGTCGCTAATTGGGCTATATAAGCTGCGACCTCGAGGGTAGGGCCAGTCTAATCTTTACTGACCTACAGTCAGCACGTTTAACTTTTATCTTGATTTTTTAGAGTTTTTTCAGTTCGATTGAATATGTGTCAAAAGGAATTGCGCAAGATAGTTAAGAAACCATCTAAATCAATAGGCACGCCGGTTGTGGCCCTATCCCCTTTGCCACAATCCCAACCAGAAGTTCCGACTGCTGGAACTTCTCAATCTTCCAATTCACCTGGGCCCTGCACAGATTCCGAGATGGAATCTATTTTCAATAAATGTTTTGAGAGTAAAACAAAGTAAAGCCCAGTCTCCCATTGTGGAAGAACCCCTCGAAGATCCAGAAGATCCTTACGAGGACGCGGAAATGGTAAGTCAACATATTCTCTTTTGCTTTTATTCTATTCTGAGCTTGGGCCTATCATGTGTAGTGTTTTAGGTTATTGGTAAAATGGTTTTCTTATAAATATACGCCTTGATGGAGATGGATTGTCAACAGGCCAGCAATCTATTCTGAGAAAAAACGCGTGGTTGCTGGTTGCAACTCATAGCATCTACCCGCAGCCCGCACCATCAGCCACGTGGGGTCCTTAGACCGGCGACGCAATGCTTGTTCTGTGCTTGCTGTCGTGCAAGCACCATAGCCCGCATGAACCGCAGAAGGAGCAATCCTCAATCCCCTCTTTAGTATTTACGATTTTTTATTTAGGTCATGCTTTAGGTCTATTTTTTCCACTGGAAAAGTTTTCTTTTCCCCTCCCAGAATTAGAAAAACTAGCTTTTTCTATGAATTTCTGAGGATTTAAGCTCTAATCGCCAAAACAACGTTTTTGTGCGTTTTTTCTCGCAATCTCGTGAAATCTTGCAGAATCTCGAGATTTTTTTTTGTAGATCACTTCCTGTCAAGTGCACCTAACTTCCTGCCGAAGGAATTTTGAAAATTCCGTGTCTTTCCGGGTTTTTCGCCATTTTTACGGTGCTGCCCCTGAAAAATACGCAAAAGCTTTACTGCATTGCGAGAACCCGGCATTAACTGTATTTTTGTCATTTCTAGGACGATTTCAACGGTTTCAACAATGAAAACCTGTCCGATGATTTGTCCTTGGTTCCTTATAACCATTTCAAAGGGAATAGACCTGCACGACGCAGAATCCTAGACCCTGTCAGCAGCGAGGATAAGAGCAATTCCGAGGTCGATTTGGATGCAGACGACTCCAAGCCCTTTTTGACAAAGAAAACGAAAAAAGCACTGCTCAAATCCTTTAAGGACAAGCAATGCAAGAAATTAAAAGAGTATTCTAAACTCTTTCCTTGTCCAACTAACCAGCTGCCTTTTCTCAAAAAGCTCCGGATGGACCCCAACCTGAAGCGATGGTTGTTGGCCAACAAAACAGATTATAAACCGACCAAAAAAAAGTTTCTCTCAGGTCTGGCTTCAGAAATTTTGCGATCTTCTGCCGTAGCTGCCCACGTCTTTGACAGGATTCTTGGAGATAAACCAATGTCCAAAGTGGAGAGCCTGCGGGCCATGAAGGCAGTCATTGCCTTCAATTTAAATGAAACTCGTCTTGTTGACAAGGAACGCAAACAACACGTTATCAATGCCAGTAAGTTATATAAACTTAACTCACTTGAATTACACCTATCTCCCGATTTACACGGTACTTGCTTTACACGATTTCGGTTTTACACGATTGATAAATTAACGGATTTCAAAAAACTGATAAAAATGTATATTTGGCTGCATTTTACAGGCTTTTTCACTTTGAGTCATTTTTGAATCTCATTTCTTTGGTAGCACTGGATCTGAGATCTTTCGTAATTCATCAACCATTGAACCGAAATCGCATCATGAACTATCAAGTGATAAAAGTGACATCATACCAATCAGAAACAAAAGTCTGATAGTTCATGAAAGTGATGACAGTAATTAAACTTATTATTAATTTTATATTTTTCAAGATGTCTTACTTTTGTTTTACGTAAATTAGTGACTGAATTATGCACTTTTTAATGTTTTTTTCGTTTTACACGGCTTTACATAGCCAAATTTAAGATTTCGATTTACACGGTTTTGTGCAGAACCTATCTTCAGTGTAAATCGAGGGATAGGTGTATTGCTAATTTTTGCCTTGTTCTTTGCAGCCGCTGGCCGATACAAGGATGTGTAGACAGGCGAGAAGGACCCCGGCCCATCCAGCATACTGTTCGAAGGAAACTTTTTCAAGAAGTTTACCGAGGATGTGGGTTAATATGACTCGTTTGGCAAGTTAAGAAAGAACATGCTGCAAGGTGCAGCACGCAATCAACAAAATTGCTGCCCCTTCTACCAGAAGCAGGCCGGGAACCAGTACAATGCCCGGAACGGGAGAGGCCAACAGCTCACGACGCAATACAACAGTAACCGTCGTCAGCAAGATAACTACCAGTCTTGACAGAATGACAATCAGTAGCAGCCCTTTCGAGGAGCTTTCCATCGAGGAGAACGGGGCAGAGCAAGCTTCACTAAGAAAGGTATCTACAGTAGATATTTAGAATCCTTTATGGTCCCCGACAATCTTCTTCTTACTGGATGCCTTTCCTTCTTTATTGAAACTTGGCGTCTTCTTACTAACGATAGCTGGGTTCTCAACACCGTGGCCGGTTACGAGATCCCTTTTACCTTTACTCCAGTTCAGGTTAAATCTGCCTTTTGCTCCTTCTCTGCAGATGTTGAGCAGATTCTCGATAAAGAAGTCTTCTCCATGTTAGAGAACAGGGCAGCCTACCCTGTCTGCCCTGTTGAAGGACAGTTTGTCTCGTCTTTGTTTGTAGTACCAAAGAAAAGAGGAGGGCACAACCCCATTATTAATTTGAAACCACTTAACCAATTCATTCCTTTTGAACACTTTAAGATGGAAAGTGTTAATACTGCGATTTCTTTGTTGGAGCGAAATGCCTTCATGATCAAAATGGATTTGTCAGATGCCTATTAGACTGTAGCAATACATCCAAACTCTCGTAAATATCTGCGATTTGAGTGGAAAAGCAAGCTTTATGAACTCGGGGTTTTGCCCATTGGTTTAAAGTCAGGGCCCTATGTTTTCAACAAATTATGTCGAGTTATTGAGGGCTTTCTGCGTTCCTTTGGAACAAAGATAGCTGTTTTTATTAATGGTCCATTAAAAAGATTTTATGCTTTTCTTTTTTCGGGCTCTTGGTTTCAGGGTACACCCTGAAAAGTGTCTCCTTGAACCGACCACTTGTCTTGTTTTTCTGGGTTTCTCCCTCAATACTGCGAGCTTCTCTGTCTCTTTGCCAGAAGACAGGGCTAAAGATATCATTGCCTCCATTAAAAACTTACTTTCCTCAAAATCCCTTACTGTATGGGATTTGGCTGTAGTGATGGGCAAACTGAATGCCACTACCATTGCCATTTCATCCGCCCCTTTGCATTATCGAGGTCTTCAGGTTCTGAAGACCTACTATCTTAGAAAAGGCTCTTACAACTTGCCTTGTAAACTTAACACTGAAGCTAGAACTGAGTTGTTTTGGTGGCTCAGCAATATTGATAAGTGTAACTCGAAATCACTTTTTCCCAAACAAGTTTCTTGTATTATTGAATCAGATGCCTCTGAATCCGGTTGGGGTGCCCACTTGAATGGCACTTCAATTGGAGAAATATGGCCTACATTTTTAAGCACATTAACGAATTAGAGCTTTTAGCTGCTTTCTGGGCTCTGAAATTCTTGCTTCCAACATTAAGGATGCTATTGTCAAAATCAAAATTGACAATACATCCGCAATTGCTGCCATTAACAATTTGGAAAGCCCCCGGGCTTCCAATCTTATTGCTATTGCCCAGGATCTCTGTTCATGGGCAATGACCCGTAATGTCACTGTCCAAGCTGAACATATGCCTGGAAAATTAAATATCTTTGCTGATCGTGCGTCTAGAGGGGCCATCACCAACTCAGGTGACTGGCAACTTGCCTCCTCAGTCTTCCAAAACCTCTTTTGAAAATGGGGCTTTTCAATATGGATCTGTTTGCCTCAGAAGGCAATTTGCAGCTCCCAAAATTCTTTAGCTGTTTGTCGTGTTTGAATGCAAAGGCCTTCGATGCCCTGATACAGGACTGGGATTCGGGAAAGACACTCTATGCTTTTCCCCTTTTTTGCCTAATATCACCGACTTTGACCAAATTGCGACAATCTGCCAATCCAACTAGAATAGTTCTAGTTGCCCCAATATGGCCAACTCAAGGATGGTTCCTAGTAAGTCCCAAATGCCTTTAGAGTCTTCAAAATTAACTAAACCTTTATTCTATTTCAATTTAGTTGTTGTGGTCTCTAGCGACAGAGAACCCCGTCACTCTCCCCCGGCTTCCCCAGCTGTTGCTGAACAGCCAAGGGCACTCTTACCCCCTGCTCCTGTCAGGGACACTAACCCTGGCCGCCTGGAGACTGTCTTCAGTGCCCTGCGAGCGGCAGGACTTACAGACAGCGCTTCAGGAATCTATTTGGGATTATATTAAAATATGAGCTTCTTGGTTTTGAGCAGCAATTATGATTAACACACTTCACAATTTGAGTGAAGTATTGGCTTGATTCCACAAAGGTTACATATCATTCTTGATTACTGAGTGATAATTCTTTTCTTTAAGTTCAGAATGTGGTGAAACATATTCTGCAACAACTGAAAAATTATCAATTATCAATCTGGACCATATTTCTGCTAAGATATTCTCTGCAAACTCAAAGTTCTTCATTTCCAACTCAGTATTAACAGTTCTTCCTTTTTCATTCAAATAATTGCCATAGTAGTCATGAGGTGAAATCAAGCCACTCAATTCTCTATGTAGGGGTGCCATTTTGCACTTAACTCTGTTAGAGGCACTAAATCCTGGTGCATTTAAAGCAATCAACACAGCATCAATATCATGTTGCAGAAAATAATGGATTACAACATTGATAACTTTTTGATAGTGTGGACTTTCATCAGGGCCACCATCAATTGTAAACAGAAGTACAGATTTTATCAAACAATTAATACCAATATGAGTATTTGTGTCAAACTCTTTCATATTTATCAACTTCTCAAAGTCAAATCCATGACTAAAAACTGTTGATAAAAAGTGTTTTCTTGACTGTATTGCATTATATAATATGTTCGACCAGAATATCCAATAGCTTTATGATTGCCAAGACCATTAGGCTGAATCTGTATTCCAGCATAAACAGAAAAAATTAATTTGTGCTTAGCTGCTATTACTCAATTGTGATCAGGAAGGGTTACACAATATTCCACATGCATCAATGATGGACTTTGTTTGTTAGCAGCAGTCAAACCAATAGGGACACAAGATTTATCATCTTGACTTATAAAACATACCTCATTTAACCTTAACATGAAAGCTAATTCGTCTAAGTGCCTGATTGTGACACAACAAAACTGTCCATCAATGTGCTTCCCATATTAATCATTTTGTGCTTAAATTAACTTCACTAGAATAGTTGAAATATGATGTTTACCTTCTAATGATGAACTACATGATGGCAATAATCTCAAATAAAGCCCACTTCAACTAATAAAAAGCCTTCATTTGTTTAGTCAACTGATTTAATGTTTGAATTGTACTATAAAAATCATTTTGTCATCTTTCGTGAGATGCAAACCCACACATTGCAATATTAATAATTGTACATTCCATAGTTCTTTGTGATGCAAACTGCGCTTTGATTGTCGCAATATATTTTGGTTGCATCTTCTACTGGTTCGTTGAATCCTAATTCGTTTAGCATTTTTGATAAATGGACTAATTCCTTAGTTGCTTCCGAGATTGATACATATTCCGCTTCCATATTGGATAATGATATGGATTTTTGCTTCTTAGATTCTCAAGAAACCACTCCCCAGCAAGTAAAAATTCGTAACCAGAGCAAGACCTTCTGTCGTCTTCGTCGGCTCTCCAATCCGCATCAGCGTGACCAATTAGTGGTTTTGGATTATTCTCATAGGTGATTCTGTAGTTCATTGTTATTTTTAAATATCACAACGTTCACTTGGCTGCCTTCCAATGTTTGATTCCGAGATTGCTGCAAAACTTGCTGAGTGTGCTTACTGCAAATGAGATGTCTAGTCGTGTAGAATTTGATAAGTAGATAAGCGCCTCTACAAGTTCTCTGTACGGAATATTTTTTATTTTGTTGATCTCGTCCTCATTTTCAGATGACATCGCTTTTGTTAATTTTATGTTTATGTCTAAAGGGGTTTTGACTGAATTTGTGTTTGACATGTTGAATTTTTTTAATAAATTCCGAATGTATTTTGTTTGGTTAATTCGAATTTTTCCAATCTCTCCTTGTCTTGAAACTTTGATTCCTAGACAATATTTGAGCTCCCCTAGGTCAGTCATCGTAAATTTTCTACTTAATCCCTTTTTATAGTTGTTCATCATATTTAGTTTTGATGAAATCATTACCAAATTGTCAACGTAAACAGCAATTATCATGATTTCATTTATAGTTGTTTTGTAAAACAATCCCTTTTCAGATGAGCAGTTATTCATTTTCATTTCATTTATTAGGTGGTTGCTCAATTTCGTATACCATTCACTACCTGATTGTTTTAAACCGTATATCAATTTTTTTAATTTGCAAACAAGATCTTCCTTTCCTTTTTTTTTAAATAATTCCAGTTGTGACATGTAAACTTCATCGTGTAGATCTCCTTGCAAATATGTGCTTTTTGTCCATATGGTGTATGTGAAATCCATATTTAACTGTGCAAGCAAGTAATACTCAAATTGTATTATGTCATACCACTGATGCGTACGTTTTGTTGAAGTCAATTCTTTGTTTTTGGGTGAATCCATGTGCCACTAATCTAGCTTTATATTGATCAATGCTTCTGTCTGGGTTTTGTTTAACCTTGAAAACCCATTTGTTTGACATGGCTTTTCTTTCTTCTGGTAATTTTACCAATTCCCAGGTGTCCATTTCGATTAGCGCATAGAATTCTTCTTTCATGGCCGTTTGCCATTTTTGAGCATCGTCTCTATTCATAGCTTCTTCTACTGTTAGTGGGTCATTTGGCGATCCTCCTAATGTTAAATTAATTATATCCGGTATTTTGTTGTAGATTTTCTTTGGTTGTCCTGGTTTGCCGGTTTTCTTGAGTTTTGGGCGTCCAGGGCGTCTTCTTGTGTTTACTTGGATATCACAATTAATTTTGTTTTTGTAATCTGAATGATCGTTGTTTTTGATTTCAGAATTATAGTCCCCCGTCAAAAGGTCGCTGTCAAAACGTCGCTGTCAAAATGTCGCGCAACATAAGGGTGCCCCCAAATGGTTGCACGACCAAACATCGCCCTTACCTAAATGACGCGCGACAAAATGGCGCGCGATTTGAAAATAAATTTCAGTGCCATTTTTTTTAAATTTAAAATGGAAAATTCTTTCAATTTTCATAATGTAAAACTTATAATTTCTGATTATCATTTGAATTAATAATAGAAGCTGTTCTTGTCTTAATAGAATGTTTGGTGCCATTTTAATAGCTTGATCTAATCTAATCCGTTTGGTGTGAACCCTTTAAAATCCGGGTCACAGGATATGAAATTCTTTTGGATAAGATCATCGCGGATAAGATCTGCATCAAACCAAGACAGCTGGAAACGTGACCTTCTTGGTTGGTGGCAATGACTTCTCAGCAACAATATCTTAATCAGTAGAATTTGGTTGCTGAAACTGAGCTGAACCGGGAGAAAATTCTAATGGCAATTTAACATAATGCTTTGATGTTGTAACTTGTTTTTCCCAATATGCAAGTAGTAATACTTGTTTTTTTGCAAGTAGTAATACTTGTTTTTTTGCAAGTAGTAATACTTGTTTTTTTGCAAGTAGTAATACTTTGTTTATTGAATTTAGCTGTTTTAATAAATTATCTGATAGATTTATAAAATTGTGTTCATCCTTGTAATTTCTGTTCAATTTTTTACTGATTCATCTTGGCACTTCTTCTTTGTTTTTGTGGGATATGCCTTTATGTAAGCTTTAAACAATGACTGATAAATGTTATGCTTACTCATTTTAAAATAATAAAATTTAAAAATGAAATAGTTGTAAGTTTGGCAATACGGTAAATGAAATGCTTGAGGCATTTATACATATTATGTTAGATACAAGAAAACATCCTGTGATTGGCCTATTCCCAAAAGGTTAGGGTAAAAACAAAAGGGACCTCTGTAGCAAGGAAATTTGAGAGGGGAGAACAAGTATTCATGACTCACAGGATTAGTCCTAGTTTTACTGAGTTTGAATTTTAACAGTATTATGTATACTGTACAAGTATATAGGTTGATTATTAAATCTTATCAGTTGCTTATAGTTGTAAAATAAATCAAATGTATTAATATAATTCTTAATGTCTTGTTTGAAATTATTCTTCTATTTTGTGACATAGCAATTAGACTTCAATTATATGTATTCTGATGCCCTGAATGCTTTTCTGGCATCAGAATTACCATATACTGTATAGCAATAATTTTCAAAAATAAATACAAATTACAACTTAATGAATGAAAAAAAAATATCAAAATTTCAAAATTCCACACATACAAATCAAATATAAAACAAAAACAATGCAAACTAATTACAATGTGCAAAATTGTTACAAACAGTACAATAGCCACATTAAAAGTGTGGTATAACTCAGTCTTTATCCAGAACTCTTTGGCTAGCCAAACAGATGCATTTCTGGATACATACAGTATATACATACTTTTCCTCTTTGTATACATGATTTTGGTATACAATATTTTATTTCAATAGTAATTAAGTCAAATGTTACAAAGAGTTTTTAAATGACAAATTATTAGAATAATGAAATTTCTGTAACACAGTAATACTTTTTTTAAAGGAAAATCTTTTCAAACTCTGATTTTGCTTATAAATTAGTGATCATGTTACATTATAAAACATTAGAATGCTTTCATCTGTTTTTTATTAAAATAGACAGAAAAAGTGATTTTGTTTGTTTCAATGAGTGCAAAATGTGATATTACTAATCAGGAAAAAAATAATTAGATGCATTCAATCCAAAACAAAATGTGACTTTTCTGTCTTTCATGACTTTTCTGTCTGTCGTGACTTTTTTCAGCTAGATATGTCATTTTAAAACATTGACTTTTATAAGTCACTGGCTGAAAGTGACTTTTCCAAATGACACAGGTTGCATGACTTTTCTGTTTTTTAGAAATCACTTTAGAAGGCTTTAGTGTTCTGTGCATGTGCCACCAGTCATGATCCCAAAATCAAGATGGCAACTTGTTGTTTAAGATTGTAGTTTTACCTCTACTGCACATGCATGTAAAAATCATAAGTAATTTTTCAAAAATTGTTTTTGAAAAATCACGTTTTGTTTTTGAATTAAATGCACCTATTGTTAATTTATTAATTTTAGTTCATTTCATGTTAATGGATTATAATTTTTAAGACCTAATCTACCTAGATTTTACAGATATTTTGTGATTTTATGCTAAACTGCAGACTATTCTAAAGTTGAGAACAGATGTGATGGATATCACTAAGGCATAGATAATAGGCACTAAATAAATTTGATTAGGCAGTTATAAAAAGCATTAAAAAAATAAGCAATAATAAGTGCTAAAAAGACAAAAATGTAAAAAAAGCACCAAGATATTATTTATTATTTATTTATTTAAATTCAAATAACATGATGTAATTATGACATTTTAACAATTATGTCTTTTCCAGTGTGCACACATTTGTCAGATTGATGTTGTAAAGACATCAATTTTCGTCATGTTAATCATCAACCATTATCAGATGTTTTTACGACAACATGATTTGGTTACTTTTAAGCATTAGCTGATGTAAGAACTTGAAGTCATGTGCACATTAGGTTGCTTCACTTTGTCTTTACAGAGAAACAATTACGTGTAACAATTATGTCATAGTTTTACTTTATGAAACTGTTCTTATTTTTAGCAAAAGCAAGCAAAAATAAAAGAAAATTTGTGTAAAAATAAAAAAATATTACAAAAAAGCAATTATAAGCATTAAAAAGCCATGTTTCGGCAACTTGTCAGGGCTTGACCAATGTACTCACAAGTAGCAGAAAGAGAACCTAAAGAATGACCATTGGTCACCCTTTAGCAGAGGGAAAGGAAAAGAAAGGGAGGAGAAACCTTAAAAATCTTGAGGCAACTAGCCTCTCCTAACACGAGAAAAGAAGTACCGTAAATACCCGCATATAGGACGATACTGTGTATAAGACGCAGTTGATTTTTTTAACCTAAAAACCATGGAAAAACCTGTGTTTGTGTTCATAGGTTTTATTTATATTATATGTTAATATACAGATATATATTAACATATGTACATATTATTAGTTTAAAAAGTAAGTATCCATTTATAAGACGCACCTGGGTTTTAGGCCAAATTTCTAAGAAAAAAAGTGCATCTTTTACGCGGGTATTTACGGTATGTGACTAGCTTTTTAGGAGTTTCCTTCATTCAATTCTTGCAATTTTCTCATGCAAGAAGGTCAACAAATTGGGAGCTAAAGTTGGTTAGGGGCAAGGGGAAAGGTTGTTAAGTAGACCGCTGTCCTCGACGGCTGAGCCTTGACACCTGGAGACTAATTCCAGATAGGACTTAACCCTTTTGATCTTCCTTGACTCGCTAGAGACTAAATCCAGATTTGACTTAGCCCTTGAACTTTCTTTCTGGAGACTAAGTCCCATTGTGTTTGGAACTGGAGCTGGTAGAGTAAATAACCTACTCTTGAGTCCTTAGTAATAACTGATTTTATTACTGTATTTTCTTTCTTACAATAACTCTGCAGCACACTGTGACAATAATGGCACATGTTAAAAAGACCTAAAGTATAGTTTCTAACTTTAACTAGTTCCAACAAGCCTTATAGGCACTAATCCCTGAAATTGGCTTTACAGTATAAAACTTAGTCAAAATATCTCCAACATCATAAAACATATTTACCCGATGAAAGCCTACAGTTATCAACTCAGAAAAAAAACAGGCAAAAAAAGGTTTATCTGCACCCTAAATATCACCACATATGGACATAAATGGCAGAAGAAGGTGCATTATCATGTAAAAAATTGAATTCCTTCTCAACAAATAACAATTTGAATAAGAGAATTATAAAAACTTGTAATTTTTCCATACATTAATAAATCCATTGTTCCAATTAAATTTGCAAATTACTCACACAACAGGTACTTACATACTCTAACATATGCATCTAGAAGAAAACTTTACAGATCCATTTAATGTTTTGATAATGTCTCTAGTTTTTTAAGTAATATTCAAGTAATTAAATCTCAAAAAATAAAGCAATACTTTTGATCATTGCTGAATAGAATTTTTTATGCACTAATATAAATGCTTTTTTTCACTGAAAAAAAATATTTTAAATCAAATTCATTAAGTTTTTCTAAGTACTATACATTAAGCTAAAGTTAGTTGCAACTAACATGTCACACCAATAAAATGTGTTATGTCTATGTATCCACGTTATGGTGTCCAGACAGTTCGAAGCAGAACAATTCAAAGCAGAACAATTTGAAGCGGGTGATTAAGAGCAGACAGTTCGGAGTGAACAGTTAGGGGCGGATAGTTCGAAGCAGACAATTCAGAGTGGACAATTAGGAAAAAAAAAATTTTTTTAATTTAGAAAAATTAATATAATTTTTAAATGGTAGGTAATTGATAATACCTTTGAGTAAGTAGTAGTTAAGGGGATCGCATGGCTTAGAAAGTAATGTCACATCCTGGTGCCATACACCCTCCTGTTAGCTCCTCCCCTGTGTGGGTGTGTCACATCCGTGACTATATTCGTACCTCATAGCCCCACTCCCAATGACTGACATCACATCCGGGACTATAACCACTTCCGGAACTGTATTGACTTTTTATGACACTTCTTACATCACCTCCAGAACTTATTGCCAACCTTCTTTCAGCTCCTCCCCCTTTAACAAAAAAAAATTGCATTTGTTTTGAAATTACAATGCTTAATGCTTAATAATCTGAAAAATTTTTCTGTAATCATTTTACTCTTGACCTGATATTCATGAACTTACTATTGGATATTTTTAAAATGGTATTTGAATCACAATTTCAAGACATCTTAAATCATGTAATAATTTATAAAGAGTGATTAAACTCATTTATCGTTCACTTCTCTTTGTCTACATATCTTCACTGTCAAGATCATTACACTGCTATTGCTTGATCTAATACCCTGTTCACACCAAGCTTTTGGATCTCATCCGTGGGGATGGATTCACATCCACAGCTTGGTGTGAACGC
>JAQFZN010001231.1:0-17562 GCA_034687075.1 Geophilus carpophagus | reverse complement strand
AAATTGATATGTTTTTTTAATTAATTGTTTTAAATTAAAAATATATTATATTTATTTTATTTTGTCACTTAATTATTTTTATATTAAATATAGATTTTTACGTATTTGGTTTGCAAACGAAGTTTACTTTTAATTCAACATTATTGTTTATGTTAATTATTATATGTGTTATTTTTAAATTTTACGGAGTAGTTTTTTGTAAATACTAATACTAATAGAATTAGAATAAAATAAAAATTCCCAAATATTTTTTTCTTTCAATTCAACCACCACATCATGCAGTGACCATAACCACAAAGAAATAGCGAATTAATCCTATCCTTCCCTCTCCCCACTCCATCTCCCAAGTCTAACTAAAGGAAATGATGCCAACTCGAACTACACACTCACATTTCCTCTTGAATTATCTAACAATTTACGTCACAAATCCCCTCATTCATCACAAAATTTCATGTTTACCGCTTTCACTTTGACTGCCCCAGTTGTATGAAGACATTTGCGCTCATTAATTCGTCTCATTCCGTCAACAAATTATACTCGGAACGAATTCTTCATATCCCATCAAGTGTTAAAACAGAAAATGAAAAAGAAGTAAAACGGAATATGAAAAAGAGAAGAAAAAAAGCTAATCACAGTTAGAAATAATAAAAGTTTTGTGCAACTTGAACGAACATTTCTTCAATGATCACAGACAAAAGATCAAGTGACCGAGACTGCTCATTGGGGCGACGGATTGGGGGAAGGGGAACGGGAAGGGGAAGATGGAGCGGCAGTTGCCGTATATTAGGTCTTGACGTGCGCAGATAAGCCCGATGCTGTTCGTTCGTGCAGCTCATATGCGAGAAGAAGGACGTTAATCTTTAGTGGGGGCTGTTATTATTCTCTTGGCTTGCTTCAACGTGATAATCCCCTTCTGCAATAACGGGTTAGCGGTGAACACAGGAAGTTGTTGCAACTACTAAATTATCCCTTGTGAAGTACACGCATGACGAATGTGATATTTTTCTTCATATTAGCGGGTTTTCATAGGAAAAAAAGTTCTTTTTTTTTCTTATTGATCCATTTTCGTCTCAGTCAAGTCTCAAGTGGTTGAGGGGATGGGTTGGTGTTGGGAAGATTTTTATCCAAATAAAAAGCTAAGATGAGTGCAGTTTGTCTTGATTTTCTTTTGTTACCATTCATCGTTTTTTTCCCTTCTCTCGTTTTGCTCATCCCCATTGAGGATTGTGTAAATTGAAACCATGATTGGCCCAATTTCGATGGCTTATTTTCGCTTCGGTGTGTGGACCGACGTGCTATGTTTTTGTATTGGCAGCTTCTTTCCTTTCGCACCTCTTCCCAACCGTTTCAGATCCCAAATCGGTTAAAGCGATTTTCAATATCGTCCCACCTCCCCCTGCTCTTTTTTTGCCGAAGGTGGCGCTGCAGCTTTACGCAAAATTGCTGCAGTTGCTGACCTTGTGCCACAGTTTCGATTCGTGTGGGTGCGTGTAACGGCGCCTGGCAGAAACCCAATATCTGGTGGCGCCGTAATAGAAGAGGATTCGTGATCCGATATTGTGCACGACCAGGTTAAATCAACACAACGATGGCAATTGTATGACAAATAGACTTTTTCATCTTCCTCTTTTTTATCTTTTCAGCCCGCACCCAGCATAGAAATGTGAGGAAATGAGTAGGTTTTAAGTGTAACGAATAACGTTTTTTCGTAATGGGATTTGAGCAGTTTGGTGGTTATCGAAAAAATTCAATGGGACGACTTGATTCGAGAATAATTTCTTTGTTTAGCATGAAAATGTTCAAACTTTGATCTTTTTTTGCTGTTTTTCTATAGGGGAGTGAAATATAATTTAAAAGTGGGAATTAATGCTGTGATATGAAAAAGTGATAAACATGCAAATGGTTTTTTTAGGTGATTTAAGTTAATGATGCATGAGAGCATGTGCAATCTGAAGGTGTTATAAATTAACTCAATTATGTTTAAAATCAATTTTTTAATCACTTTTTAAAGGTACTCATATTTTCGAATGAAGCATTAAATTTGATTGCATTTTCAGTTTGAATTTTATATATATTTTCTTTTTATTTTTAAATTAACAATTTCAATTCTTTATTTTTTTAAATTTTCTTATTTTTTATTTTTTTTTTGATTTAAATTAGCATTTCATTTCTATTTTTCATCTTATCATTTTATCATTTTTTAAATTATAAATTTCACTTTTCGAAAAAAAAATCTAAAAAATGAGCAAACACATTTGGTTAAAAACAGAAGATTTCTGCTTAAATTAATATAAATTACTCTGAGTCCAAATGTTGGGTCGATTTCAGCACACTTTTTATGAGATTCACTTTGAAAGAAAAAAACAAAATTTGCATTTATAATGGCGACAATCTGGTTCATCAGCCAACTTGGATCATTTTTTCATTTATCTACTGAGAATGAAAACGAAAATAAACTTTTTTCCCAACCAAAAAAAAAATCGAAAAAAAAGTTAAGGATAGTAAATAGAGAAGAAAAAATATTCAAAGAACATTGAAATTCAGTGCGTGACAAGAGAGGAAAATTGACACGGCCACATGCCATCTTGGGCCTTGACAAGCAACGAGGACGGAAGCTGGTGCGTCTGTCTGGATTTTATATCAGCAAAAGAGGATGGAGAAGTGGTCAGTTGCACGCCGCCATAATTCCTTCACGCTACACGGCGTCGAGGAGCAGTAGTGAGAAAGGGTCTCTGGCACGAGCTCCTTAGTTGCTTCCACTACAAGAAAATTATTATTGTACAACGGCTTCAGTACACAATTGGTGCAATTTCTCTTTGGACTGTACCTTGCAGTAATGTGTTTACACCAGCTTTTATGTGTTTGTGTTCGATGCAAGAAAAACTGCAATGATGCAGAAAGAGCTCGCACCGCATTTTGTTGTTTTTATTTTCTTTTTTCAATTCTCATTTTTGATATGTAACTCATATATGATGGCGGCGAGTTGTAAACATTTGTGCCCAGTATTTACGACGTGGTGCTTGCAGCCGCCCCGTAGATAAGACTAAACGAGTTGCAGTCTGAAGCCACAGCCAGTTTTATGTGTTTGGAAACAATCTTTAATTAATCAGAATGAGTCTGTTTGAAACGCATCTTCCCCTTCGTTTCTCATTATTTACGACTTGTGGCGAGGCAACGTATCACTGCAACTCATCAATATAAATTATTCGCAAATTTATCCGACCCTGATCCTAACCCTGACTTGTTCGCATAAACTTGCAAAAGATAAGCAAGAGTGAAGAGATAGGCTTAATAACAAAATGGAGAAAGAGCGTTAACTCATACTAGTTTGCGAGAAAATTGCTTGTCAAATGTCACGGCTGATTCCCAATTGGAAACGTGGACACTTTTCTTATCTGATTGTTTCGTAATTGCAACTCGTGACGATCCAGCACCTCTAGTTAGCAATTTATGTGATTCGTATCTGCGTTTTTGTTTTTATATTTTTATTTTTCTAAAAAAATCTAAAAATAGGGGATTTTTTTTTTTGTTATTCTTGTCAAGAAATTTGATAGATTGTTTAGAAAAGCGATGCAATTGTGGATAAATGATGTTTTATCGATATATATGTGTTGGGGAAAATAAATTTCTAAAAAGTTTTGATTAATTCTTTTAACTTTTAAATATATAAATGTAAATATTTTAATATATATTTTAACTAAGTAAAATGGATATGTTTTGATTGAATCTTCTGTATGAATTGCGTTAAAGCTATGTTCAACTTATAAACAGATGTATATAAAGCTACTTTTATAAAATTTTAAAGCAATATTTACTTTTATTAAGAGAAAAATTTAAAATTTAATGTTTTAAAGAATTAATTTTAAAAAATTACAATTTTTAAAAATAATTAAAATAAAGCTCATCATATGTATTTTTACTTAAATAATGTTACAGTTGTTAAAATATTTCAATAATATTTGCTAATTTAGATTTTTTTGTTTGGATTTCTGATAATTTGTAAAAATTAAAGTGATGCTTTTCTGCAATACTATTAAGTGCTACGCGAAGCAGCCAGTGTTTCAGGCGGAGCTTTTATCAGCAGATGGTGATAAGCATGAGTTTGGTGAATTGAATGTTAATTTAATTAATATTTAAATTCAATTTTGACAAGAGAAAATTTTCTGCCCGATTGCTTTACGTGGTTTTTTCACTCCCCAGACACCAAGTAAATATTTTCCTTCATTTCTCCTTTCATTTTGTTTGGACGAATTTATTCTAAACTTGCATAGGGTTTAAAGGAGAAAAATAATTTAAAAATAAGACTAATATGTTGTAATGATATAAGAAACTAATAGCCAATATTAACAGGGTAACTTTAATTGGATAAAAGTAGGATTTAATTGAACGCTACCTGGTTGTTATTAAGTTAGGCTTATAGAAGGATTGTGTCAGGTGGAACTGACATGATGTAAGAGGAAGAAAGACGAGGGTTTGATTAAATGTGTTGACGATTCATTGATTCAATTTTCGCAATTCCACGTGTCATCCGGTGGGATTTGGCAGTGAGAGTAGCTCAAGAAAACGAGAAGAAGGTGGAAAAAAATAAAAAGAAAAAAAATGGAGGTCGATATTTTTTTTCTTCTCAATTCTCGTCCCTTGTTCAAGTCGCTCTTTTTCAGTATTTTTTTTCGAATGTCTGGTTGCATGATTTGTTTGAGAAAAGTGCATCGTCCTGTGTGTTTTGTACTTCATTTCCATATATATGGATTCAAAGAGCACAAAAACAGCTCGAGTAATGGTTGTGCAGTGCATTTTGGGAAACAAGTCGACTGACTAAAACCTTGTCTAGGTGAGCTCAACAAATCCTTGCAAGATATTAGTAGGGAAAAACGTGGTTTGGTAATTTCATCACTGGTGTCGTAAAGACGTACAGTAGTCAAAAAACGCCGTCAAGTGTGCAATGAAAACGACTTCTCATCAACAACTTTGCCCATGTTTTTTCGACTGGTGCTCATTTCCTCGCTTTTTTATTAACTATTCTCGGATAATTTACGCTACTACTATGATTGAATACAGATCTGGTCATGAATATGCGAATCATGCTCGTATATTTGCACGTTCAATATATAAAAAATGGCAAATGACGCCGTTTTATGCAATACACCGCCTAAAGGTGGGTGCGTGAGTTTATTATGGCGTTGAAAATTTAGGTGGAGGCGATCCATAAACAAAGGCGTGGGAGTTTCATCTGCGAAGAAGGACGGTTAGTAGCCACTAAAGATGCTTGTAGTGTTTATTGTTCTTTTATGACAGCGGCTCTCTGGTGGGCCATGGTCAAGAGGTTGTTATTAGTATGTAACTACACTTAGGATGATTACAAGTGGTCAAACATTGGTAGGCTGCTAGGTAAATAAACACACTGCAAGGGGAATTTAAGGCATTAGTTGTGAAAAAAATGATGTATATACAGTATAATGTACCACAAGTTTGAACATTTACTAACACTCAACTTGTTGTTAATTAATGTTTTAAAAAGTTTAGAAACTGTTTAAGCCTAAAGAGAGAGTCAAGAGGGGGTTTTGGGATTCGTATTCCAAAGGTTCTTGATGTGAATGGGGTTATGTTTAACTTACGGTTTGCATTTCCCCCCCTCTCTTGATTAATTATTTAAAGGTACTTGAAAAGAATAAGAATGTTAAAAGTTTAAACAGATATTATTAAATCATATCGTAGCAACATAGTGAAGTGTTATTCTAAATATTTATTTTTGTTTGATAATTTGCAAAATCAGCAGTTGTTATAAACTTATTGAAGTTGTATTTATTTTATATTATCTATATTTATATTATGTTATTTTCTACACGGTGATACACTAAAACTATTGCCCAATCCTCTTTAAGATCATCCCCGCCATCTTTCTGCTCTCGTGCTTCGCATTAAAAAGGTCGAAAGTCATTCAATCTGAATGATTGTAAATTGCAATGTTGAAATAGGTGTCACTGATAAATGATCCAACGTTTATTGCACATGAATACCCTTTTATTGCGGTGACTGAAATTCAATACAACGTCTCAACCCAATCTCTTATCTTGAATCAACCAATTAGATCACTAATAAGACACTAAAAGAAACAATAACAGAAAACATGAAACAAAAATTACGGAAAACTAACCGAAACAACACCTTTAAAAATATTAATATTAAAGCTCCTTATATCATTTTACACTAAATTTTTATTTTCAACACTCATGGTTATAGCTAATCAACATTTGCGTTTGACAACTTTATTATGCCCCCAAAACAGGGCCTTGCTCTCAGATTTTTCTTTACGGGTGAAATAAAAAAAAATCCACCGTCTTCAGCTGGGTTTGAACCCGTGACCCGCAGGCTGAAAGGCAAACGCACTAAGCACTCAACTACTGAGGCTGTAGAAGGAAAGAAAATTCAAGAAAGAACAGAGAAGGAACGTTGAGAAGGGAAATAGGAAATCAGAGCATACATTCCAATTCAGAATGGCACAGATTTTATTTGACTTTGCTGAAAATTGAATTATTTAGAATGTAAACACGACATATCATAAAGGAGTACAGACCAAAGCCAATAGTACTAGGTCTGAATGCATTGTGTCTTGAGTATTGAACAGACCGTTTTATTGATTGCTTGGCAATTAATCCAGAATCCCTTGTTAGACCAAGACTGTGTAAATAAAAGATTTATGGTGTGTTGTAAGTGGCTACACGCTTTACAGCACTGCTACATGAACCTGTAAGAGAAATCTACTCTTTCTCCTGTTTCCTTTTCTTTTTTTTCCTTTCTTATAGTGCTTAATTGATATAAGGAAGAAAAAGATCCTTTTTACTTCTTTTCTTCTTTTTTTTTAAACCTGACTCAATTGAACTGGATTTTATAATAGACTGAACACGAGGTTAATTGCTTGTTATCAATTGGAGCACATACATAAAAAAGAAAAGAAATGGAAAAGAAGTTTGAGTAATTTAAAGTCGGGTGAAAATTGGAATTTCTAAAGGGAAAGTGCAGTGTCACGTATTGGTGAAAAACGAGGGGCAAAATGTCTTTTTGCAGACTCAAAGAAATTGGAGCAGTTTGACCTCTGAGGTGTCTTTAGGTTTTGGACTAAGAGATGAAAGGAAACAGCTGCATACAATGTCTTTTTGCCAAGTAAGTGCCCCTCCTTATTTAAAGAAATATTGGCAATGGCGTAGCAATGCCGAAGAGAGGCTTTAAACTACAGCGCTTTGACAAGTGAGGGGATGTGGGGCTTTTCAAAAAGAGCTGCTATTGTTGTCACATTTTTCTAGACTTATTAAGAATAATGTTGTTTGGGAAAAGCGAAACTTGTTTTTGAATAGATTAAAACAGCACTTGGTAACAAGTTGGCAACTGACTCGCTTCTTCCACCAATTTTTTTGTTTATTTGTTGTCTTGTTATTGTTTGGGGTTTCTTACGGATGTCTTTTCATCTTGTAAGCACACCAGCACTTCTTTATTCGTGCCAACATTGTCGATTTTTATTTAGTGGTCTCTTGTTTGGAAGCAGATGGCACAGATACTTCGCCACATGACTCCGATTAAGTTGGAGTAAAAGAAGAAAAGCGAGACGGAAATTATTTCTACAAGTGCTTCAGGTTTGAAGTTTGCTTAACGAGGGATGCCTAAGGCTGTGTCATCAACGTTTGCTACTCTCGATCGGATGAAATTTTTCCTAGCTGATAAGGTGTCAGTTGCTCGTTACTGGATTATTAATGTCAAAAATAAATGCCATATTTTTCTCTTTTCTCATTATCATAAAGCAAAAGTGAGGGGAAACAGGATGCTGCTAGATATAATTTATAAAAAAAAATTGCACTTTTAATCACTTTACACGATCATTTGAGGAGGAAGTTTAATAGAAAATTATTTTGTGTTTAAGTTAAGTAATAGTATTACAATGTTTAGTGATTAATTAATGATAATTCAGCGGTGTTTAGTGATTTAATTCTCACTTCTAGCGGTATAATAATGCAAAATAAAACAGCCGGGTAACCACAGTTGCTGTGGTCTCGCATCTAGTGTATTATAATCAAATAAATTGTGTTCATGACATCAATTGCAGTTAACAGAGCAAAGGAAGGTATTAGGAAATACACTTGGTCTTTATTATTGTTTACAATTTCGTCTTACTACTATCCTAAATCAACTGACACAAGAGAAGTCACCAAATCTGGTAGCAAGTTGTTATAAAAATACTGTGACTGCCTTTTGTACCATGTGACATTAGGTGGGTCACTGAGACATAGGCTATATGCAAATAGCCAACCAGGAGACTCTGCCTCCCGGTGACATCACTTTCGTAACACTGAGGCGAGAGTCAGTCTGTTATTGACCAGGTCCACAGAAGATAGAGATCGAGACATTAATTGTGTGAAGGAGATGAGGAGTCTTTCCTTTCTCACAATCAGTGATGTGTATTCCTTCAGGCCTTCCTGAGAAACCACTCAATGGCACCTGAGTAGTAATTTTCATGGCTTTATGTCACAGAATCTGTTTTGCCTTTTCATGACCATGCTGTTTGACCAGCATGGTCATGGATTGGGAATGTGGATGGCGCTGACCTGGTCAGCAACACGAGTAATGAGGATTAGTGGATCCACTGGAGGATCCACCTCAGTAAATAAACGTTTAGATTTGAACTAAATTACTTGTGTTTAAATTATTCCTGTTTGTCTTTCTTACTGCCTGACATGCTCCAAACATGCCAAGTAGTCGGAAAGGCAGTCACAGTACTAAAGTTGTAAATAACCGTAAAGTAAGTTACTTTGTAAACTTAATAAACATGAATTCATAATTTTACATTGCATTTATTTATACTACTATTCAGTACTTGGTACCAATTGTACCAAATGATTTTCTTTGTGAATTGAGTTAAAACAGGAACAAATTCCAGAATGAGATAACTAGCTGAGTAATTTACAACAGCTACTTGAAAATTGAGAAAAACATTACCACTGGCCATTTATGTTTGAATTCTTAAAGAAGCTAGTTTCGTTAAATAAGATTAAAACATTCACTTCCGGACATGGAGATTGAAAAGAATGGAAAATTTATTAAACGCATCGATTTGTAATTATTAAGACATTAAATTTAGTGTGAAACAGTTGTAATATCTAAATTGAGTGAGAATTTGAAGAAAAGTTAAAGATGATTTTTAAAAGCTGATATCGATTTCTAATATTTTCTTTTCTATTTTTGTTTTTAGTAAAAAAGCATCAGTAACAATGGCGCTCAATATATGTGAAAGATCATTCCTTAGGGAATACTTGTCTTGAAAGTAAAAGCCGTTCACATGTTGGTTTATCACACGACAGACAAGGTTTATTCGTAAAGAAAAAGAAGTGCAAAGTCTAAGCTCACACGAGACTTTTTCTGCCAAGATAGATTTACTACTGTATATTCAGTCTAGAAAAGAAAAATAGAAAATGGTGCACTGAATGATGTCGACACATGTGGGGAGAAAAGAAAATTTATTTAAATTAAGTCTTAATTATGAGTAAAAATTAGAAAATGTGATGATGAAAATAAAGTGCAACTTGAGGTAATAAAAAGGGCAAATTTTTGTGGCACATAAAGTGCCCTTTTAGCATCTGAAGGATGTTTTGCCGAGTAGCCAACTAGTAAACTTAATCCTATTTAATTAAAAGCGCCATGCTTTTCAAAAGTGATTTGTTTAACACAGCACGATAGGATTAAAGTTTAATCACGTTAATAAAATGGCAGTGATTTAAACTGGTGGAAAAAGTGAATGAATAGACTTGTAGAAAAACATGTTGTGGTAATTATGTTGGATTTGTTTTTAAAATTGGTTGGAAATGGGTTTGAATATCGTTTACGCTGAATTTGTCATGTTGCCATAAAAATTGTCAAAGCAAAACGAGAGAAATAAATTGAACTTGGTTCAAAGACTTAGTGGATGAATTAACTCGGATGTCGTACTAAATTTATTTTTATGGTTGACTGAATTATGGCTACTTTTTATGTTGAAGCTACATAAATCTTTATAAATATCGATTTGAGAATCGGTTATCGTGTAGTTTTGCTTTACAGCAACGAAAATATAGAATTTTGATGTAATTCAATATTTTTATAAATTGTATCGATTTTTATCGAAATTGACTAAAAAATACAATTTTATTTTTATTAAATTACTTTGTAGTTGGAAAGAACGAAGTTACATACCGGGGGTAGTCGAAAAACAATCGATCGATATATTTTTATTTATTATTTATATTTTATAGCAAAAAAATAAACAGTTTTATTATTTGATTTATTTGTTGATTTGTGTTGAGTTATAGTTAAATGCTATTACGAATAATTAAACTAACCAATAAAATTAATAAAAATTGGTTTTAAGTAGCAACAAAAAAAAATCTGTACCGTATTTATCACATAACTTTAAAATGAAAATTTGTTTTGCGCTTTAACTATACGAGCAACTCATAAAAACTCTGAATGTCACATTTTACATTGTAAAGAAAAGGTTTTTTTTCTTTTCTTTTTTGGGTGGAAAAATTGGACACAAATTAGGCGAAATTGAGACATTCTGTTCGTGGTAACGTTTATATACATAGATATAGACACGCCAGATATTGCAGCCGCTAGACTTGTCTTGTTTGGGTCTGTAAAGTCACAGAAAATGACAATAATGACTGTTATTTGAAAAACGTCACTTGCAGCTGTGTGCGCGAAACTCCAATCTCTTTCACTTCGTTTCCAAGTATTACCAGAAGGCAAATTGCACAATCGTAACGTACGTGGATTTGCATGCAATTAAAAAATTCCTACCCTCCTTGGATTCTACTTGTCTATCTTTAGGCACTTCCCAACTCATCATTTTTAAATTCAAACAACCGAACTAAGTTAAAAGCAACTGCACTTGACTTAGAGTAAATAATTAAACTTTAACTAAGTAAATTCGACTTCAAATTACAGGAATTTGGTCTACTTAATGGATATTTTGTACAATTTTAATGTTTAGAGTGTTTTGGCTTAATCCATGGAGATTATATCCTGTTTGTATTACAAAACTTCCGTTGACTAATGTTTAAATGAAGATACGGGTTTATATCAATAGCAGTGGTATCCCGCATTGTCTGGGTAACAAGTCAAATTCCATAAATAATTTTATTTTATTTAATTTTTAAAAACATTTTTCGATCTTTGAATTAATTTTTTTATCAATCCTGTAGAGGACTCTACTGAAGAGGCCTACTACCTAGAAGCAAAAGTTGAAATTGACATGGTTAAAAAAACCAGAAAAATCTAAAAATCATATACAGTACATTATATTTAATTATGGAAATAAATATCAAAAAAGCAAGGATCTTAAACAGTTTTTGTTGTTTATTAAACTTGACAATTTTGTGTTGATACAAATTTGCTAATTAAAAGGAAATTCCCTATTGTGTTTTTAGTCTGAGATAATTATGATCGGTCTAATTTCAAATCAATTTAAAATTAATCAATGGTTATTTATCGTTAAGCATTTAGCAGTTAAAGAGCAGATAGAGAAGAAAAAGAAACACAGACACCCCATGTCATTTATTATATATATAAATATATAGATAAGCATTAGTTTTAATTACAAATTGCTAATAGGATTCGACAATTAGGAAAAAGCAATGAAGAAAGAACAAAAAAAAATATAGCAGAAGAAGAATTTCATTAGTTTTCTTACTGTACACACTCAAAGTGGAGTTACAGCCAACAGATATCAATTTCCGGTAGTGAATTTCGTATAATAAGACTAGTTTCACGTAGCGTTTTAATGGGATTACTTAATGAAATTTGAGACAAAGAAAGTTTTTTATTCCATTTATCTAGAAATCTTATATTTCTAGAAGAAGCTATGTAATTTTTAAGGAAATTAGTTGTGTTGATTTGAAAAAGACTCGAATATCTCAGTCACGCTACTGTAGATAACTTTGATTTTTGCCCAAACTATAAAGATTATAAAACCATGTCATAAAAAATTCCTAATCTACGATACAAATTAGTTTAACTGTGATTATTAGTTAAAAGATAATAGCACACACTCCCTCAAGCCAGTCGTCTAAGCTTAAATCAACAAATCGTTATACTAGATGTGTTTACGATGCAACTCTCATCATCATCACCATCATAGACATGTTAGATGATGTTCTTTCCTGAGGCTGTTTTTTCTCTTTCGGTTGTAAATCTGTGATCCTATGGCTTTACTTCCTTACGGCATAAGCACATTAATTTTTACGACTTCTCAATTATTATTCGCACGTGCTTCTCATACTTTTTCTCTCACTGGCGGATTGTAAACTCGACTCTAAACTGTGTTAAAAAACATAAAAGTTTTGACGTCGATAAAGTTGATGTCGATGTTTTATAACTGAGCAATAAAGACTTTTTCCGATAGTCCACGCATCTGAAACTAGTTGGCACTTGACTCGGGTGAATCCTATTGGGGTTTAATATTCCACTCAGTGCCATTGGAACGACAGATGCACGGCTAGTTGCCGGTTTAATGTTGTCACTAATTCGAAACGATGGCCGACAGGGAATCAAAGCTAAGCACAATGCCCTTCCACAACATGGACAAAAAAGGGAAAAAATGTGAAGATCCCACGAGTTTTCGCTCCTGACTCGCATAGAAATACTGTTCAATAGATGGATCCATTCCCTTATTTTATATCCTAAAGGCTATCCGGGGAATTGAATAATCTAAGGCACATCCATCAGATATCTCATTACAACTAAACGTTTTTTTCCTCACTGATTTTAAATTTTTTACTTTTTTTCTCTTTTTTCTCGACTTTTATTTAAATTTTACACATTTTTTTGTCTCTTTTCAGCATGTGGTTTTACACATATTCTCGAAGTGATGCCGAATCTCTGAGGTTCAGCATCCGTCATCACAGGCCGTCCTCATCATTAGCCTGGTTTACAGGTAGAATTTATCATTAATTAGACATGTGTACAGAATTGTGTAAAAGCTCTTAGAGATTGACTTAGTGTCTGGTGATTTAAGAGTTTATAATATGTAACTCGAATCTGTGCGGTGAAACGGGGCAGCTCTGCAGATTAGTTGGGATTATTTCATTTGAAAAGATCCTACTATGAGCTAGTTCCTCCCTGTTCATCTTTAAGCTGCAGATATTTAAACTTGTGGATAATTTACTACTTGAAATATTAGTTTAAATTTTGGCAGTTGGCATCCCGCCGATTGGATAGACGCAATTGATGTCAAAATCGTGATGCGTATACAAAGTAGTTTGTAAAATAAGGGGAAACTAAGCTTATTACAGTTAGCTTGAAATATTTTTTTTATATTTAAAATTACTATATAAACAATAAACGTGTTCAATGTTTAAAAACAGATACGATTTTTCTTGTTTATCTCAATAAACAGGGCTTTTCGTGAAAACGTCATCAAAAACAAGTTAAATCGTTTTTCATAGAAACAAAAATAAATTGATATCAAACCGAAAGTTATATAAATGGGGTAACTACAAAACCTGATGTACACCTCATGTTTTTAGACATTGAACCGACTAATAACGAAAATTAAAGTCATCTGAGTCTATTTATATAATTTTTGCATCCATGTTTACTAAAAAATTGTTGATTCACTTAAATTTCCACATATTTTTATTAAAATTAAATCCTCACTTTGGAATTAGCGGTTTACACAATGTAAAATAAGTTTAATTTGATTTTTAATGGGTATTTTATGTAACTTGTACCATTTCGATTTTTTTAGTGCTCCCAGTAGGGATTTAATTGAGATAATGTTGCCAACACAAGGTGCAATCCCCTTGAATAGGTGTTAATGTTGAATTAGACTTTTTTTCAATGCTTTTAGTAATGTACTGTGAAGTTCTTTAACACTCGAGTCTACAGCTATCAGATTTTTTCTCTCTGAAAACTTGTAACCCATCCTCGACTGAGTTTGAAACCCACTGAGAAATAAATGTGCTAACCAGTAACCACTTAGCCACTGAGGTCGAATCGGGTCAAATTACAAATGTGGATGAGTAGACTTGAACCAATTGGGTTTTATTCGCCTAATTCTTTATTTGGAGAGTAGTTAATGTTCTCCCTGGAGGAAAACAAATTCATTGTGCTCCATCCCCCATCTCGTAGGAAAAGCTATATGGCACCCTGCAGTCATTAAAAATGGTTTTTACAGCTTTTACAATACCAAAATATGTTGCCATTTAACATTTACAAAGGAATGGAGGATGATAGTAATAAATTGTGACCGTTTTTATGGCATCTTACAAAAGAGCATAGAATTTGAAATAGCAAAAAGCTTTACGTAAATGAGTTCTATTTTCAAAAAAAAAAGTATAAAATGTTAAAAAAAAAATTGCTATGTAAAAGGTTTTTGTAAAATATTTTTATCATCTGTCAAGTGAAAAGAACAATACGGAAACCGTGAAAACGTCAACGGAAATCGACGTTTTGACAAATTACCGGGTTTCCATTCAGGTCTGGTGGGCAGCTGAAATGTTGATTTTTATTTTCATGCGCGTCGTATTTCATGAATTTGACACATTATCTTACTTTCTTTACAACAAATTACTTGAACATTTACGACACGGCAATGACTCCTTTATCATTTTTTTTTATATCTTTTAGAAAATTCAACAGATATTTTCAAATGTAACATATGGAACAAATCAACTTGAGTTTCTGTTATGCATGGAAAGTTTACAATTTCATTTTTCATTTTATTGCTATCTGAAACTAGCAGTGACCAGATAAGTCCAGAGACATGGCATTTTCTCTTCTATTAATGTAGGAGAAGAAAAAAATCGACAGACGAAGCCATGGACGAAGCCTCAAGCACGAACTCAGATATGAGGTCTGGTCCTTAGGGAAAGAAAGAGACGGGAAAGTATCAGGAAGGCAAGAAACAACCATGAAAAAGATTTCTGGCCCTTGCATTCATCTCTAGGCCTCGTGAGAATACATTGTACAGCGTCGTAGTAAGAATAGTAAAAGAAAAAAATGAGTGGAAGAGAGAAAAAAGATGAAAATGAAAAAAGAAAAACATGTGTCGTCTGTATCCGTTATTCAGATGCGAAAAATCGTCTTGTTTAAACCGGTCTCACGATACAAATCCATGTTGGGGAAAAACATCAAAGAAAAAAATGAATAGAAAAAGATAACGATTCAAGTTATGTAAAGAAAGTTTTTTTTTGTATGTGGGAGATGGTTTTGTGGGGTGCTATGGCTTGGTTTGTGAAAAAAGAGAAAGAGATGGGAAATTTTATGTTTGAATTTATAATTTTGTATTTTGATATATCTGTATTCGAATAAAAGCCTGGGTTTTTATTTTATTTTTAGATTTGTGATAACTTGCAAGAATGTCAATATTTTGTCAACCAAATGACGTATTTGGAGTGTCTTAGAGTCGGCTGAAGGGCAAAAATTGTTTTAAGGGAAAATAAAAGTGCCCTACCATACAAATTTCCTGTATAAGAAAGATTTATTATTGGATATTATGCATTTTCAGAAGCATTACATTTTTTTTAAAATTCAGAATTTTTAAAATCTTGTGTGTGGTTATTTTTTATTCAAATAAAGCAAATAAAACTCTGGATTTCATTAGAATCACACTTTTATTCACTAATGCAATTATTTGAATAAATATTACGAATGTATTTTTTCAATTAAAAACTGTCACTTTTTAATTAATTATTAATTAATTAATTTAAAAATAAAGTAAATAGAACTTAGATTTTTCACTTTCTTTTTAATATTTGAATTCAAGCTGTGGAAAATGCATTAATTTTATTTCATTAAAAACTCAGGTGGTTTGCATTAAAAACACATCAAACGAAATATTTCTTTTAATTCAAATAAAAAATAACTTCAGAAAAAAATAATTTCACATTTAACTGATTTTAACACTGCAAATTTAAAGGAGAAAAACAACTCATTAAAATTTCATACTCAAATTACTAACTGTAAAAGATGTAATGAGACAATGATATTAGTAGCAAGTCTAAAGACCTTTTGTTTCCTACTCTTCACACTTACACTATCATTAAAGTTTCACTTTCATTAAACAAACAACAATCTTCCATCATCTATTGTGTTCTTGTTATTTTTGGATGATGAAGCAAAGGCGCTGCAGAAACGGGGTGAGAAGTGGTGTAAATATACACTTGATTTGACCAACATCAAAGTAAAGAAGGGGATGAAATGCAATCATGACTGCAACTGTCTGTCAAACCCCATATGGTCGAGTAGGTCGGCAACATTCATCTTCTGGACACAGACAACATTACTGACAAAGATGCTTGTTGCTAGGCAACTAACTGTATAATATAAACACTTGTTTGAAATGCTTTTCAACAAACTTGTGTGCAACTTTAATTTTTTGTTGAACTTTTCTAAGAATTGCAACTTTATTTTATAAGGCAAAAAAAGGGTATAAAAATTACAATTTGTAGGAATTTAGAATTTAGAATGTATTGAATTGAATAGAAGTTGGTTGGATATACAACTGGGAACATGAAAGCAAGAGCAGTTTTGGATTATTCATTGCGAGCACTGCTTTTGGATTTTATTGGTGAGTTTTGGAAGAAGTGAACTGATGAATTATGTGTATGTTGTTGTCAGTAGTTGATTATTTTTTATCTATTTTTATTTATATTTAATGTCTTGATTTAACTTTGAGATTTGTATTTTTAAAAGAAAGTTTGTTCTTTAGCTAAGAGAGTTAATAAATTAGAAGAAATGGCATGATGGGATAGGAAAAAATAGGGCGAAAGGGGAAAAAAGTTTCTCGCTTAATAAATTCTTTGGAAATATATTGTGTGATTCAACCATCTGATCTTAAGTATCGTAATAGAAATTTTTTTTGTCGGGAGACTGAGTTTTATAATTTAGGAAATGAAAAATACAAATAAAAAATATTTATGAGCTAGGATTATGTTTTACTTTTTTATTAAGTTTAAAGTTCTTATGTACTTAAGTTTTAGAAAGGGACATTTATATCTTTTATTATTAAGGTTTTAATAAGGATAAAAGTCTAAAATGAAAGGATAGAAAATAGAAATGATTGATTGATTATACAATATCATAAAAAATGTCATGAAATGAATTTTATTGTACTGTATTAGTAAAAGCTGCTTTTTATTTTAAAAAAAGCTATTAAGTTTAAGTTTTAATGGAACAATTTGGTTTCTTTTAGTTTTTGATGACAAATAACGCTCGTTAAAATAGAAAATAAGAAAAAATAGTTAATGAATTGGATGGTAAAAGCAGTGTAAAGAACTTTAGGTTAAATAGGTAAATTATGAAAAATATTAATGTGAGGTCACTTCAACAACTTTTTGCTACAGAGGATGTATTGCGTGATACATAATACAAAATTAACGCGTCTTTTGTTTAATAAAAATGCATTATCTGGATTATTAAATGGTGGTTAATAGTTTACTAAATATTAAGCCGACAAAAAACGTGTTCATGACAATTATTCACCAAAAAGTAATCAATAATTCCTAGAGACAGAACAGATATTGGCCTAATGAATTTGTT
>JAQFZN010001230.1:0-17571 GCA_034687075.1 Geophilus carpophagus | reverse complement strand
AGTACGAGAAGTTCCAATGGATATAGGCAAAATAATTGCTGTAAGGTAAATAAAAAATTTCTTAATCTTTAGTTTTTCCCTTACGGAAATTAATAAAAACGCAGATTATGGTTTTTATTTCCATTTCAGTTGTGAATTTACAATTGAACTAGAAAATTGCCAAAAATCAAATTTAAAAAAATTTCTATATTAATTGTGAAATCACAACCAAACTCATATTTTTATTTCGCAAATAAAAGTGAAACAATTTTTAATTTACTTTTCTTAACAAAAGTATCACAGCAACTGCAGCTAGTATTGGAGCAGCTGGGATCCCGCAAGCAGGTCTTGTGACTATGGTGATGGTATTAAACGCTGTTGGACTTCCTGCTGAGGATGTCACACTTATTATTGTAGTAGATTGGTTTTTGTGAGTTAATTTTTCCTTTTAATTATCGTTTTTTCACGCATTTACCCTGCACATTTCAAAAATCCTTGTAAAATCTTATACAACCTGCGGGTTATAAGCGCGAAAATACGATTTTTAAAATAATTTAAACAAATTTTCAAAGAAAATAAATTTTTTATCTTTTAGGGACCGTATTCGAACGTTCATTAATGTCCTCGGTGACTCAATCGGGGCTGGAATTGTCAATCACATGAGCATAAAGGATTTGGAACAATTTAGCAGTTTGCCAGGACCGTCCAAACTAGGAACAGAACCGGGTCTGGATTTGGTGAAGAACAGCCCAAACAAGACGACTAATAATGGTGACCTGACCAATTATCACCATGAGTATGAAACACAAATGACTACAATGTGACGATATTTAATTTTGTAGTGTCTAGTGAATGAGAACTTAAAAATTGATGATGATGATGGGACAAATTTCGTTCGTGAAGTTGAAGAATTAAGAGTAAAGTTGTGAGCTACAACATCGTCTTGAACAGGGTCATCCTCGCAACTTCCTTTTGTACAAAACACCGTGTCTTCCTCAGCTTTAAATCAGCAAATAAATAATTATAAATTAATTGATTGTAACAACCAGTGTACTTACTCAAAATGAATATATATTATATAAATAAATAAGTAAATTTACATTTATGTATTGAAAAATGAACGGGAAAGAGATTTTTTTTCTTGTTTTTACATAAATGGAAATTTATTTTATTATTTTTTTTTTGATTTTTAACTAATTTTTTTCCTGCACTGGTTTTGTTTTTAATATTTGGTTTTTTGTCTTGTTTATGTCGTAGTTTACAATGTTTATATCATAATTAGCACCTGTTAATTTTTGATTGGCGGACATGGACAAGGCTGAGAACTGCACAAAGGGTCAAATTGATCCGTTTCCAGGATGTGAGTGGCGATTCAATTAAATTTGGAGAAAAATTTTATAACGTGAAAAAAATATTATGTAAATTGAATTTTTTCCTTTTTAAAGTTATTTTCTGTTGGAAAGAAAAGAAAAATTGTCAATTAAAATTGATTGTAAATATATATAAAACAATTGTTTTGTTTGTTTTTTAAATTTAAAATTTTTATTTTAAATTTATTTCTATTCGTTTCAATTACGTTTCAAAGCGGTTTGTGATAAATTGTGTTGATTGGTTCAATTCATTGATCATTTCCTTTTCTTGGCTGGTTGACATTTTCATCAAGCGCTTGGTCGAACAATCCCTTGAGAGAAAAAGTTGAGATTTAAATTCTTCGAATGAATGCGAATAGAAATTGCTTTTTCATTTTATTGCATGCTGTTAATGGAATGAAATCAAATAAATTAAAAAGAAAAAAAAGAAATATATATCAAATCAAGTAAAACGATTTTTAGTGCTTATAAAATAATAAAAATTACAAATAATAAACAAAAAAATTAATTTCATGCATAATTTAAATAAAAATAGTATAAATTCTGTTATTAATTAATTAATTATAAACAAATTTTATTTTATACATCTCTAAAGAGTAATTCGGCAAGATAAACAGGTTAAAACACTTTTGTGCAACTTCCAATAGATGTATAAAGCATCAACGAAGCATAATCTAAATAAATTAAGAAATAAATTAGTCCTAAGTTCAAAATTCAAACACCTAGATGTATAATAGTATATTTACCATGTAATAAATTCATAAATTTCATCTTCTTCAGATAAACTACTAAAATAAAATGAAAAACATAATAAATAAATAAAATACAAACTTAAATCAAAAATTCACCTATCACTTTGAATACTATTTGTGCAGTAAGTTGTCGTCATCACCTAAAAATAAACAAAAATAAAATAAAAATTTAAATTCAAGTAAAAATTTGAGCTTGCGGATAATTAATTTTTAGTTGAGATTTCTCAGTTCAGTTTCAAATCAACTCAACTAGAAAGAGACATCTACTGGTGGGAATCAGATTTAATATTTGCAACACATTTAATTATTAAGAGTTAAAGAGATAAAAAAAGCCATGCAATCATTTATCAAATACACTCTTACTGATGGCTGGACTGAGGAAGAACACAGGCTGCGAACCAAGTAATCAACCCTTGCACCTTGTCGGACACGCCTTCCGCCTTCAATGGCGGCCATATTTCGCCCTCATTCTAAAGTGCACCAAACACCACAAACACAGGACAATACAAAATCAACCAACAACACATACATAAAGGCTAAATTTTCATTTTTTTTATGTTAATTAAAATATTTTACCGATCGAATTGCTTCCGGTTTGATTTCTATATTGCTCAAATCGACATATCCAACTGTAACATCAAAATGAAGAAAGTTTAAATTAAAAAATAAAGAAAATTTAAATTTTTTATAAAATTACTTTTTCCTTTCTCGTTTATTGCCAACCATTTACCAGCTGGGTTATCTTTTAGTCTTAAAATTGCAACTTTTTCGCCTTCTTTGCCACTTAAATGATCCATGGTCCATGCTCTTACGGGTTTTTTAAGAATTCCCATCTCTAACGGTCGTTCATCACCAGTTAACTGAAAATTTCAAATGATATAAAATTTATATACATTTTAATCATTTTTATTATTTTATTTACGTTAAATCGTTCTAAAACTCGAAGCCTGTCCTTATTCATTCTTTCTTGTTCTTTTTGTTGTCGTTTAAGCCTTCTCTCTTCATCTTTTTTCTTTTTTTCATCACTTTCTCTATTTACATATATTTTATTCGCTTCACCTATATCAACTTCCATTGATTCATAAATAGATTCAGAATCATGTGTCTGAAATTTAATTCACAATATAAATATTAAAATATTGAATAATTTCATCAACAAAATAAACTACAAGTGCTAAGTTAAACATTTAACACATTTCAAAAATGGCCGTTGAGAAATTCGATTTGAAAATTTGAAAATTTAAAATCTTTAAATTTAAAGATATAAAAAATAAAAAAAAATCAAATTATCATTAAAAAATTAATATTTTATATAAATTTATATAAAAATAATTAAATTTATATAATTCTATATAATTAAAACAAATTTCCGTTTCATGTTACGAATTATTTTAATGGCCGCCATTATTCAAGGAAGTTCATCAAAATCAAATTTTATCAGATTTCACTTTTCCTGTAATTTGTAGAATGTAAATCCCATCCATTACCACATAGCTACTGCATTAAAAAACATAATATTTTGCTTTCCTTGAAATGCAATGCTTCTGTTGGTGCAATCAATGCATATCATCTATCATTAAATACCTTATACCTAATTCAAGGACATGTTGTTGCTAATATAGACAAGCAACCATATTAATATCACGTAACAATACTCACTTTTACGTAAATGTAAATATATAGGTAGTAAATAATTGGGATAATTTAGCAATTTTTATCAAGATTTTACGCAATTTTAAATAAATTCTGTTAACTTTTTGAAATTTTTATTTTTCAATAAAAATTTCTCAAAATAAACAATAATTTCTTTCAAATTTCCAAGAAACCTACATATATATCCGCATCCTGATACAGCTCCTCTATAAATAAAAAAGAAAACAAAAAGAATTAATCGAAAAAATTCAAAAACATCAATAAAATCAACCAAAAAAATAATCACCATCCACATTAAGATCAACACGAATTCCCAGAGCAGCTGGTGACGAATGAGCATTTTCCATCATCTCTGGATTCATATTATCATCGTAAAAATTATCATCAACAGCTGGTGGTAATGGCGGTAACGGTTTACCGCGACTATTATTAATCGGCGGCTTTGGAGGTGGTCTTCTGGGCCTAATAACAGGCGATTGTATTCTAAGCTTATTTTTCTGTGGAGAAAAAACTAATTTCTTCAAACTTTCCGGTTTCGGCGGCTTCTCCGGTGCGGGGCCTAAATCATCCGGTAAAACTTTGAGTTTATAATTTAAATTCGTCACTTCTTGCGTTGTTGTTGTGTCAACTGTTGTTTCAACTGTTGATTCTGTAACGTTGTTATCATTATTACTTTCCTGACTTATAATTTCAATTTTTTCTTCTTCTTCAACTTTTTTCAAAATGGTTGCACTTTTCACTGTATCTTCATTTAAATTCATTTTGTTCGTAGAAATTGTTGAGGTCTCAAATAAAGACCTCATTTGAGAGACAAGTGATGATGAATCTCTTTCCTTTAATTCCGTTTGGTCCGAAGCGGAAGATGATGGTGACATTGTTCCTGGAGAGGAAGTTAAAGCCACAGATGAAGCTGTTGATGATCTCTTAAAGCGAATGGGCGCTACTGGAACTTTGTCGCCATTGTTACTGCCCTTGCCACCATCTTGGAAATTTATCGTTGGAAGTTTGTTGGAAATAGTCGACATAGCTAGCATCTTTCTGTAGGTAAATAAAAGTAAAAAGATATTAGGTTTATAATATATTTTATTGTTTAGTCTGTTAATTTATATAAATATGCTATGACGAAATAAGCGTTGAATTTTTAACTGAAAAACGACGGTTTGTTATTTGAATTTTTTCAACGAGAAATTTAAATTGTTTTCATTGTGTTGGATTTTATTTTTTATTTTAACTTTCAGATGTAGATCTAGATATTAAATAGTTGTATGAGATTTTATTAAAATTTTAAATCTAAACGTTATTTCATCATCTTCAAAAAACCAAAGATGGCGCTTTCTAATTTTAAATTTTCAACAGAAAATTATTTGTTTTTTAAAGTTTTATATAAATAGTAAAACAAGCTTTAAAAGCTTGAACTATTTACATACGAACTTGACATTTAACATGTAAAATAATCACTTGGAATAAATTAATGATCAAACTTGGTCAAAGCCAAATAAAACACTCCTACGTATAAATTAAAAAAATATATATTTTTTCAAAAAAACTGAAAAATTAATTTTTAAAAACAATTTCTCAATTTTTTATCAATTTCTCATACAATTTCAAAACAAAGCATTTTAATTTGTTCCAATTCTCTTTACCCTAATCACTATTCGAAAAATTAACATCAATAAATAATTTATCATTCATTTACCCATAAAGGCAAATGAACTCATTTTAATTCAAGTCAGAAATAAAATTAACGAAAAAAAAGAATGGAAAATGACTCAAAGCATTTTTCATTTTTTTTGTCTTGTTGGGAAGCAAAAACTAAATTGGAAAATAGTCTACTTCCTGTTGTTAGTAGTGGGGGTCCACAAACTATGCTTTTATTCTCGATCTGGAAAACGCATTCACATTTCAAACACGTTCCACTTCAACGTTTTTTTCTATCTAAAAATTGCAAATTTCTTCTAAAAGTTGCAATAAATTTAATTCAAATATTTCATTTTACTTTATTATCATTCTTATTAATTATTCCAACATTTTGCTTACTCTTTGTATATTTAATTTCATCATTTTATCTAGAATGAAAAGAAAAGTAGTGAAAGTAAAAATCGAAATTATTTAAGCCTACCTCGTTATTACAACATCGCATTAAAAAGAGTTTGAAAATGGTGTGTCACTGATCGATCTGTAGAAATAAAGGTTAAATTATCGTTAACAAGTAGAATAATGTAGTGGATGTTGATATGGCTGTTAAATTTATCGGATATCCGTTGATAAGTACTTTTTTATGGTCTGCTAATCTGAAGTAAGCAGACATTCACTTCCGATTTTTAGATGAAATGTATTAAAATTTTCAATTAATTACCTTTAAAACTTCACGAGAGACAAGTATCCTCGATGTTTAATGGTATAAATTGGTTTTGGTCAACTATTTTGATTGAAATGTGAGCCAAAATGCAAATATTCGTTACAGAAACAGCGCCCCATTACCAACAAGTTGTTGCAATTCTAATCTAGTCATATCTAAAAAGTACACGATGAATGCGACCGGTTGGATGACTGAATGCGGCATGTTTGATTTTGATTTTTAATAATAATTAGTTATTTCGTAAATGCAAATTTATATTATATTAAAAATAAGTATTAAAATGAATTTTTATAAAATAAATGTGCGTTAATAAAATGTATTTTGTATTTTTTAAAAATCAATGTGTATCATGCAGTCGCTAGGTTACGCTGTTTGCGAATTAAAGATGGAGTCTATGAAAAAGGTTTTATGCAAGAAATTGAACGAGTTCGACAAGAAATGTGATACATATTTTTTGAAAGGCAAAGGTAATTGTTTTTAAATATAAATTTAAGTAAACTTTAGTAAATTTAAAACGTTATTTGCATTTCAGATGATGAATTTTTGCAAAAATTCAAGTATAATTATGACAAACTATACTATTGGGAAGATACAGATGAACCGGGAAAGATGATGAGGCATTATGCACAAGCTATAATAAACATAACTTACTTTGAGGAAAATAAATTGATAGAAAAAGATTTTACTGTCCCAAATGCAATTGATAAAATGCATCAAATAATCGGTAAAATAGAAAATTAGTAATTTATGAATATCTTTTTAAAAAATATTCAATATTTTACAGATTCTTTATCTGACATTGATTGCGTCTGTAAGGAATATACGGATGAAGTAAGTTTATGTTTATTTGTAAATTATTTTTTAAAAAAAGTGATTTTTTTTTATAGCCAAAAACACTACTGGGATCTGAAATAACAGAATGTTTATTATGGAGAAGAGGAGCGTTACTATACATGTATTGTGCAACAGTTGAAGAAAAACTAGACACTTGTGACATCGATAAAAAACATTTTTTAACTGTACGTGTTTTAAAATATTATTTGAGTTTATAATTAATATTTTTCTTGTCAAATAGTGTCTTTACACTGGTATAAATTACCTAAAAATGATGGTAAGTGTGAGAAAACCACTTATTGTATCTAAAAAGGATCAAAACATGAAGGAAGATATGTGTTTTTTATTAAGTGAAGGTATAAAAATATTTTTTTTATTAAATCTAAATTTATTTATTTTAATTTTCTTTTTTAGGAATTTATAACGATACAGCAGTATTGGCATTAATGTATGCTGGTGAAATGTGTTATTGGTTTAAGAAATACTGGCAAGAAGAAATAATGGAATTACCAGAGGATTTCGATAATCAACAGTTATTACAAATGTTTCTTGAGAAATATATTAAAACTGTTGAAGGACCTTTAAAAGGACATGGTTGGAATGTGACTAAAGCAAAAGAATTACTTGCTATTTGCAAAAATTGAAAATATTTGTATTATAAATGTATTATAAAATTATTTCAATGAAAAATTTAAATCAATAAAAACTTTTATTTAATTTGTATTGATAATTTATAGTTTTACAAAAGAAAAAATATGTATTATTGAATCTAAGCTAATCTTTCAAATTTGGCTTGAACAGATTTAAAATCAGTCATTAATCTATCTACACTTTGATTAATTGAAGGGCTAAGTGCCTGTAAATCAACTAAATAACGAGAAATGCAATCGAGGCAATCGGATGCAATTTGTCTCCTAAAGAGAAATAAATAAATAAAATTTCTTAAATTCATTAAACATTGCATATAATTAATACCTTTCTTGCTGACTACCAAAAGGATGAGAAATGAAACTATCCATTAATTTATGCAAAACTTGCAATAAGTGTAAAGGCTTTCTCAAAGATGGCCATATTGGATCCTAAAATTTTCAATAAATCAAAAATGTAAACATTAATTTTCAAATTATTTTCAAAATATGATAAATTTACCTTAGCTTTGTATAATTTATCATATATTTCAAATAAACGTGAAAAGGAAATTCCAATATGTTCCATTATGGTAAACACCCAATCATATTCTAAGCCTAAAACACTACTTTTCTGCTCCAAAGTTCGGATTAAAAACACTAGAAATAGAAATAGGCAAAAACGCATTGAAATATTAAAGTACCATGTTTTAGCGAACATAGGCCACCCCTATGGAAAAGCCGCACCCCTGTGTAAGCCGCGTGTTTGGGCTTATTATGTAAATGTTATTTGAATAGGCAGCACCCAGGTATAGTGTTAATAATGTTAACATAATGTCTGGTCGACAGCTGCTTCATACTTAGAAGTATGTAATTGGATTACCAATGCATGGGATAAAGTTAAATCAACAACTATTATAAATTGATTTAAAAAATGTGGGATTATTTTAGACAACTGCTCTGATATAGTAGACTTGGAAATATCTATTCAGACTCAGATATTTCTGATTTTAATGGATCTGATGATTTAGCTGATGATGAGATGTACCGTAAATACCCAATATAGGACGATACCATGTATAAGACGCAGTTGATTTTTTAACCAAAAACCATGGAAAAACCTGTGTTTGTGTTTATAGGTTTTATTTATATTATATGTGAATATACAGATATATATTTACATATGTACATATTATTAGTTTAAAAAATAAGTATCCATGTATAAGACGCACCTGGGTCTTAAAAACCAAATTTCTAAGAAAAAAAGTGCGTCTTATAAGCGGGTATTTACGGTAAATAAATTAGTTATTTTTGTCTTTAAATTTTTTTGCAAATTTATATATTTTTTTTGTTCTAGTTTTTTGTATAAGCCTCACCCTCCTATACGTGGCCTATATGCGCTAAAATATGGTAATTCTTTTTAAAAATTAAATACCTATTGGGAAAAAATTAAGTGATGAAACATATAAACGTCCAAGTTTTTTTAATTTACTTCCGACAACGGTCATTACAGTTTCCGGTTGTGATGTTGTGATTGAATTAAATTCTTAAAAAAGATAAATAAATAAATAAATAAATAAATAATTAAATACAATTGTTTATTAATTATAAATAACTTTTCATACCTCTATCAATAATATTTGACCACAATCTTTCAACTAAAGCTGGGTCTAAATAGTTAGCACAATGCAAAATGGCTAACTGACATTCAGATAACTGATTCGGTTCCGCATAATCTTCGTATAACTAAATAAACAAACAAATAGAAAATTAAAATTTTACGATAATAAAAATTTAATGCTAATACTTTAGTAATGGGCATGAGTTCTGAGTGAAGTTTTGTGACTGATATTATTTGAGATTGTTGCGGCGCTTTTTCTAACGCATCTGTAATTTGTAGCTGAATTCTCGCAATTTCAAGTTTTTCTTCCAATTCCTGTAAAAATTCTCCTTCATTTCCCGATGTGCTTCGAGCTGGGGAACTCTTTAAACACATCGCAGCTCTCGATAGATATTCGATTCGTTGAGCCAATGTTAAATCGGGTCTAAAATTATTAAAATAAATTTAAAAAATCAGTAATAAATTCAGTTTTTTTTAATAATAATTACCCTTCTCGTTCAGCTAATTTAGCTAAAATTCTTGCAGCGGCTGAATAATTTCCAGATTTTTCATAATATTTCCACAATAAATTCAACATGGGTGAAGTTTCCGGATGAGTATTCATCGATCGTTTTAAAAAGCTCTCGAGATATGATGTTCGAACTTCGAGTAATTTATCGGTCAAGTTTCGATCCAGTAACCAATCGTATAGAGAAACATGGCACAATTCATCATTACTTTTGAGCACATATTGAAACATCTTTTCAAACTGTAGAAATAAAAAAAGTATGTAATTTTATTAAATTATAACGAGAAAAAGTAAAAATAAACGCACATATTCCATAGCTTCGTTAGGCCTAACCGATTCTGTAGATTGCGGTTCTGGCGGTGGACCGGGAAGTTTAGGAATAGTTGGAGATTTAGGATGAAATGAACTCGTTTCGATCAAATCATTTAATGTATCTAAAATTATCTTGTACGTTTCCATTCTAAAAAAAAAAATAAATTAAATTTTTTAAAAATAAATGTCTCACTAATTTGTTCATTTATATATAAACCTTTTCACGTAATAATATAGTCCTTGCTGATCTTCGGATGGTTGTCCGTTACGATAAAATTGTAAAGCCACATCTTGCGGATCACACTGAATAGCAGCCATCAAACATAATTCTACTATTGCATTGTAGGAATGAATTGCTTGAAAATGTGAACAAATCAAACCCAAATTTGTTTGTAATGGTATTTGTTTTGCCAACTATTTAAAATTATTAATCAATTTAAATTAAATGTATTATTTCTAAATTTAAAAATTAATTTTACTTTTAATGCTTCATTAACAAGTTGTTCCTTTTCTTGAACATTGTGAACTTGTCGCGCTTGAAGTAATATTTCTATAGTCTAAAAAGAAAAAAATTAAATATATATATAAAATATTAATAAATAGATAAATAAATAAATAAATACTTTGGCTGAAACTGCATCTTCGGGTTTATAAAGTGAAGGACAAACTTCTTGAAGTCGAGTACTGATTGTATCTGTTGCTGCACAGTCTCCAAGGTAACGATTAACAAGAGCGGTAAGTAAGGCATTTGCAACCTTTAAAACAATTGATAAATTACTAAACAAAAATAAATAAAATAAAATAAAATTACCGCTTTTCCATTGATTATCAAATCACGAAATGTCATTGACCTAAGTTGCGTTTGACTATCTCGATCCAATGTTGATGCGATAACGGAAAACTGATGTTCAACTAATACTTTGCACAAACCAAGCATTTCTGATATTCGGCTGAGAAGTTGCTGTAATTGTACGAGTGAAGCTCGTTCTTGCAACTGCGCTTCGACTAAATTGCATAAAAATTAATTGATTTTTATTATTTATATTTAATATAAATAAATTTTTATTCGACCTTGAGACTTTTTGTGTTGCTGTAATTGCGACATGTCACTAGGTTGCAAGTTCCGAATACGGGAAAGATTTTGTGTTCTAAATAAAATAAAAAACAAAATGGCGGTAAAAAAAAAAAATAAAATTTCGATAACAAACAAACCGTTCAGGCATGGAAGTGAGTTTAATCTGTCCATTTCTCTCCAAGAATTCTCGCAAAAAACTAATTTGAGTGAGATATGTATCAAAATCACCCGAACTCATTATATTTTCCAACTAAACTTACAAAAAAAGAAAAATTCAAATTCAAATTCAAATTAAATTTAAAAAAATAAATTCAAAATTTGAATTTACATATTTCACTTTTCCTTGCTGTGTCTTTACCGTTAATTCTCGAACAAAATACGAATCCCAAATATACCGAATTATTCGACTCGCATACAAATAAAGACCGTTATGTTTTCCTGAATAAACCATTTGCATCGCTTCCGGCGTGTGTGGTGCTTGCATGTGCGGAGTTTGCATTAACGAAGTTTGCGAATATGATAAAGAAATCGGTGTAGATGTTTGTTGTTGACCGATATTCGGATTACTCATCAATGGTGGGCTTCCTATAGGACTTCCAAATGGTAATTGAGCAAACGACGATTCGTGTGGATGTTGTGCAATTACTTGCGACACGTGTGGTTCACCACCAAAAATAAAAAATGCACGTGTTGCCCATTCAGCAACCTAAAAATAACAATAATATTAATAAAAATTAATATTTTTTATAGGGATGTGCCGAACACCAAAAAGTCTGGAATAACAAATATCGAATATTCAAAAATCGTGAATAACAAACATTATTATTATTTATTTTTGAAATAAATTTAATTAAAAAAATAGTGAGGACTTAAATGAAAATTTAATATTTAAAATTGCAAATCATCATTTTTTTAATTATATTTTTTTTAAATATTTTTATTATATATTTATTTATATTTATATTCAATCAAATATTAGATTTTCGAATAGTCTGACTTTAGTATTCAGCCGAATGTCGAATAGTTAATTTCGGGTCAAATAGGCCGAATACCAAATACTTCTCGAATATTCAGCACATCCCTAATTTTTTAAGATTTAAAATTTATCTATGAATTTATTTATTTACTTGTATGTCTTGTGAAGAAGAACTGCAAGCTAAAATCAAACAGGAAGCACAAGCTTGTTCCTCTTGATGTAAAATAAAAAATGATTTCACCGCTTCACATTCAGGTCCTTGATTTTCGACTAATAATTGTCGTAAACGATCCACAGGACGAGTTTGTGTTACGATGTAAATTCCTAGAGGTGTAAGAAGATGGAATTGTCTCGGTTTTTGAATGTGTTGAGTCACTACAAGTGGTGGGTCGACAGGATTGTTTGTTTGTCGTTGTGGTAATGATCGTGATTCAGAATTGATCACTTCCGCCATTGCCCATACTTTTGAATCCAATGGAATGATACACTGAAAATAATTGAATATTTTATAAAAATTCAAAGTAATCAATGTTTATATGTATATATATATACTTGAGTTTCCATTAAATGTGGTTGAAAAGGAAAATTATCAGATGAAAGCATCCAAAGTGCTTCATCATTATTTTGTGATGAAACTAACAACAACGTTCCTATTAAAAAAAAAATTCAATTAAATAAAATAATAAATCAAAATAAATAAATAAATAAATTTATAACCTTTTCTATAATGTGCAGTATGTACTTTACTGGGTCGCTGTGGAATTGCATTGGCAGCAAATCCTGGAGGTAAACGAATATGCATTAAATGTAAACAACTTGGACGACATGGAACCGAAGCATTGTTCATCGATGTAGTAAAATAAAGACGAACACCAGATTGAGTGATAACTACTAAATTGATATGAGCTGATTCAGTGTCTTCAACTGCTGCAATATGCACCATGGTTTTGAAATTCGATGGGTCAATCGTACTCGCTAATTTTGTAGCGTAATTTGTGATGGTTTGATGCGACATTGTTATTACTTTATACATTTCATTGCCAGTTTTTCCCATATCGTAAACTTGTATGGTTCCCTTTTCCGATCGAGTGAAAAGTATGTGGCGAGTGTTATCAACTGCAATTTGCACAATTGCATCTAAAATTTAAAAACAAATCAATTTTTATTAAAATATTTTTTTTAAATTTATAAATTCGTTATTTTTACCTTCAGAAAACGCCATGGTGAGAAAACTTGGAACTAAAAAAGCAAGTGAATTGCTCGAGTGATTTATTTTGCGACATTTTCGAGTAAACCAACCATCTGAAGCCTAAAATAAATAAATAAAAATCAAATTTGGTTTATTTTATCAATATTAATTCAATTTTAAATTGCAAACCTGATAACAAAATTCGTAAAGGCAGCCATCTTTGCTTCCCATAAATATACGTCCAATACTAGTGGTTGCAGTACAAACAAAAAATGTATTATCTGATGGCAATGTGAAAAGAGGTTCTGGTAATAAATGCATTTCACTATGAATAAAATCATCTAAACCGGAAAAAAAATTTGAAAAGTTAATTTAAAAAGAAAAATAATTAATCTAACTGTTACAATACCTGCAGAAAAACTAACTCCTAATAAAATCACTTCCACAGGAGTTGCAAGACATAAAAGATAATGAATATGGTTACGAAATATCCCTGGTTTAGGTTTAGCGAGACCAACACTTAAAATTGTTTCATTCAATCCATTAAAATACGCTAAATCAGTCCTAAAAGTTGAATAAATATAATAATAATAAATATAAATGAGTTTTACAATAAAATTTGATCTATATAATACTTACGCATTACTATAAGTCCAGATAAACAAATCACTATCAATTGTAAGCCAAGCACGACCGATTTCAGGAAACAAACCCATCATGCAGTTCGATTGCATATCTATTTTATACGTTAAAGATTTACATAGTTATTTTTATTTATTATTTATAATACAAATTAATTATAGTGTAGAATTTAAATAAATAAGGATACGAGCAAATTGTTCAACTAATTCTGCAGGTAATGGAACTCTTGTTGCAACATTTGTTGGTTTTAGCACTCCAGAACCCATGTGGGTGGACGCAACATCGGGGTAATCATAATCTTGAAGTCCACTTACATGTGGTTCAGCTGTTAAATAAATAATAAATTATTAATTTTTGTTATGTAACTCTTTTAAGTTATCAACTTTATCGGTTATTTATTCTTACTGTGTCCTGATAAATGTAGTATTTCTATTAAATCTTGGTAAGTGCTGTCTTTTTGTATGAATCTGTCAATCATTTTGGCAGCCATTTCTTCTTGTTCGTTACTACTTGATGGTGGCATAATGCTGTGAGTGCCCATTTTGAGTGCGGCGATCTAAAATGAGTCTTAAAAAATGGAAAGTTTGGTTATAAAGGCGCCAAATTCAAAGAAAAGTTGATTTTTTTTAATTTTATGTATTTTTTGTTTAAATTTGATTATTATAAAAATTATTTATATCTGTAGCGTATTTTTCTATATATTATTTTACTTGATTTATGATTAAATGTCCAAAACAAAAATACGAAAAGGTTGAGAAGATGATAACGATTCCTTACCGCTCTTAAACTGAAGAAATCAATATGGCGATTATCAAGTTTCCTGTTCCGCTTTATCTCGTAGCACCATCTATTGGTAAAAAACGTCAACTCAGAAGCAGGTTATAAAAATCTTTGATCTTTTACTTTTATTTCAAGAAATTTAAATACCATAACTTATATCTCATATTAAGAGATACACAAGATCATTTTACAAATTTTTAAATAACCCTGAACATTTTATTTCCTTATTTTACAAGTTCAAAGTAAATTTATCAATATTAAATCATTAAAAACTAAAAATAAAATTTTATTAATACTTAATAATACATAATAACACTATCAAGCACTTTACAGTGTATTAAATTATCAACTAGATAAGTCAATGACATGAAAACCTTCTGGAAAATTTGCAAAAAATTAAAACCAGATGATCATCACGTGAACAAAGTAGTTTAAATACATGACATTCCTATTGGTTGCCTTGAGCTACAGTTTAGAGGTCAGCTTTTGATGCATAATATAAGGGGGAAAGAAGACAAGTAAAACTCATTTGACACATATCAGAGGAAGGAAGAAGAAACAATGCGTCCTCTGACTGGAGCAGCTCAAATTTGCCATGCTAGGGCCAGGGTCATGAACTTGACTTCACGTCCAATATCTTTCTTTCAAGCACCCACAAGAAAGTTAAACAAGGTATTGGGGACTAGAGATGAATTTGCAAATCGTCATATTGGACCCAGACAGAAGGAAACTCAAGAAATGTTGAATTTTCTTGGACTTAAGGTAAAAATTAATTTTTATTTAAATAATTATCAGTTTCATCAGTTTTCAAGTGTTTGTTTGTTTGTTTACAAATATTTACAATCTTCTCAAGTGTTTTTATTGTTATTGTATAAATTATTTGTGTCAATATGTGCATCTTTCATCATTTTAAGCCCTTAGCAACAGGTACTGCCATCATATTATCCTTGTGATGTCATTTCAAATACTTGTTATCATTATTTATAATACTCAATAAATATTTTTATTACTTCTTTTATGTTTTTTTTAGTCACTCAATGAGCTCGTGGACAATACCTTGCCTCATAATATCAGGTTAAATCGACCTTTGAACTTGGAGGAACCACTGGGTGAGTTCCTTTTATAGACTTAATGAGAAAAACGTGTGCTATTGGGGTTTACACTTAAAACTGAAGGTTGAGAAAAGAAATGATTTTTATTCAGATGTTTTAAGTCGAGTTTTATTATAATTGTAAATTAAAAATTTGTTTATTTTTGTTTAAAGTTGTATTATTATTGTAATTTGATGCTGATTGGCTGTTTTTAAATTTTGTGATCATGTGATTAATTCGCAACCAATTAACTTAAAGTCAAATAATTTATTTCCTGTTTATGTAAATACAAGAAAAGAAAATTTTAAAATTTCAAAATTAAGCAGAATTATTGGTTTCTAGTAGTTTCCAGTTTCAGTGAGTGTAGTTCAATGAACTTATTGCACACTAACACAATTTAATTTAATTTTTAGATGAAGCAAATTTGATTAAAAGAGCAACTGAACTTGCCCAGAAAAACCTGACATGGAGAACTTTTATTGGATTAGGATATTCCAACTGTTACACACCTAACAGCATATTAAGGAATATTTTTCAAAATGCAGGATGGTAAGTAAGAATTTATTATCTATCAATATCTGATAAGTTTATCCCAAATGATGGAAGCAGTAGAAAGGAGTTTTTACTCATCTGGATTATCATATCACATTTTTAGTTTAAAGCAGTAAACAAATTAAAGATAAAACACTATCACTTTTGCTGATTTTGATTATTAAGATCAAGTGAGATAAGTTTATAAAAAAAATTCGAAAGAGATAATTTAAATGTGTAATTTGATTATTATAAAAGTTGCTTGCATACTAGTACACTGTAAAAAATTTCAGTCAAAGTACAGGAGTTTTTCTGTAATTTTTACAGTAAAATATCTGTTATTTAATAAAACGGAAAAAATCATATTTTTTTTACAGATAAATTTCTGTTTTTTAGAAAACAGAAATAATCAGGTTTTTTAATTTACATAAATTCTTCCATTTTTTTTACAGAAAATTTAAATAACTGAAATAATCATGTTAAAAAATAGAGAAAAAATAAAATTCTGTTTCGTTTGGTTATCAAGTTTTTATATTTAAATACCATTTAAATAAACTTGAAAATCAACAATAAGTTAACGAATAATTTAAAATAGTAGTAATAAGCATAGAAAACAAACTAAGAAGTTTTACTTTTGAATATTTAATTTTAAAATACACTCTGAATTTTAATGCACCATTATATGTATAAATTTAAATATATTGCGAGTATATAAGAAACTCAAATCCATTTCTGTTAACTAAGTTTTGTGTTGTCTGTATAAACTATACAGAATTCTGTTGTGTTGTAGTAAAATGCATTTATGTTGTGTTTAGGATATCTGATAATTAATTTCAGTAAATTCAATTGCTAGAGGATCCGGATATTTCTAAATAGATCCTGTAGATTCCTGGGACAAAATTGTGAAAATAGAAAATATTAATTTTATTTTTTAATTTTTTTATAATGGAAATACCTAATATAGTAAATTTACATAAAACAAACTGTAAATATATGCACAAAATAAAGCTAATGGAAATTTTCGTAAAAAATTTAAAGGGGCACACAATCCAAAAATAATTTATTTTCTACTGTAAGGATGGTATTTATTATGTATAATAGCAATAAATGTATAGATACCCAATCACCTGGGTAATTCAAAACAATTACCCAGGATATATTTACCAGATGTTTTAGTTACAATTTTTATTTATAATTTTAACCCTCCAAGTACCATAACTCCCGGCCAACGCCAAGTACCATTAATGATGACAACTGTCATTAGAAAAAAGCC
>JAQFZN010001229.1:0-17574 GCA_034687075.1 Geophilus carpophagus | reverse complement strand
TTCATTTGATATACCACTAGGACATGATATAAACACATGAAAAATCCGTCATTTTTGACGGGTTATTGCTAGTATATATATAATTAATGGTTTGTTTATTTTCACTTTTTAATTAATTCTTTATTTTAAAAATAATAAAAATAATACTAAAATTATCATTAAAAACTGAAATTTAAAATCGTAAATCGAAAACTTTTTTAAAATTAAAATTCTTTTCAATTTTTTTCATTCCCATACCTTGATTTACACCCGTTTTCCTCGCACATAATTTACAATTTCATACCTAAAAAAATAAAACCTCACATCATAAAAGCTAAAATTTATGCCACCAATATTTTACCTTTTAAACGTGTCTAACATTTACACCTTTACAACTCTAATTGGCTTCTGACTTTGCACACGTGTAATTATTTCCTTACCGACTATAAAAACCAACCATTTATTATCCTTTCACATTTTTTAAATATTTTTTCTATTTCTCTTCTCCCCATAAAAAAATGTTAAAAATAAACTTCAACTCATTTATCCAATGTAGCAAAATAGCAATAGTTACATAAAGTGATAAAACAATGGAAAAAAAGCACTAAATAAATAACAAAGCTAAAAAAAATTTTTCTACTTGTCACCTCGACAAGTGCCAACCCTCTTTTCATTTTACACAAGTGAAAAGATGGTCGGCCATGACACATGACATATGACTATACCACTGCCAACTTACTAATTACCTGTCAACTGATTTCGCATTTCAAACACTAGAAAAGTAAACCACCAACGCCAAAAACATATTTAAAAGTGCTATTTTAATTTTACAGTTTTTTTTATTTTTATTTTTCGACAAGATAGATTTACAACCAACTTGGCCAGACATGTTCACTCGATTAAAACAATTCGTAACATTTGTCAACCTTAAAGAGAGTGAATGAGAAATTTGTAGTTTGAGAAATTGTTTATTAGGGCGTTTCGAGTTGGGAAGTGGGTTAATTTACATTCATTTTAATCTTACTTGTTTTAAACATTAAATTGCACTTAAGAATGTGCATAACACTCGTCAAAACGTCAATTCGAACTGTCATTTAGGAAATATGATTCATTTTTTTGTTTATGGTATTCATTAGGTTTGCTGAACCGGTGTTAAACAGCGGATTTAGGCCGTGACCAGTTGATATTAAGATATATAGCTCCTCAAAATAAAAAAGGAAAATAAGTTTGTGTTTTAAAGTTCATGTCCATTTTGTCACTTAATTGAGAAAAAGTGGCATTGATATTGGATTTGAATGAACTAGAATTTGAAAATTGTGTCAACTAAATAATCTGAGTTTTATTTTTATTTTATATCACATTAAGAGATTATTTTTAAAGTTATAATATATTTTAAAAAAGAGATTTTAGTCAAAGGTTTTTACTTAAAATAAAATACAAATTTTAGTTAATTCTTTTTCTATAAAAATAACTTAAATTCATAATAAAAACTTTAAAAAACATTTTATTACAATTTTTTATTTCACTAGAAAATTTTCAAATAATTTATTATACCCAAAACTGTTCCTTTTTTAAAATTTAAAACATGAACCTTGTAAATACAAGGAGGGAATAAAAATAAAAACATACATTAAAAAAAAGCTGTAAATTTGAGTGGCGAGGTTGGAGACTCGATGGCGAACGCACAGGCAAAGCAACCAACCAACCTCCCATTATTAAATACCTGATCTGGGCGAGAGGCCTGTAATTCGGGCACTGCAAATCAGTCGCCGTCCGACAGAACTCCAATTAGAGCCGTCAGCAGGCCGTGCATTATCTCATCACAGGGGGGCTGCAGATTACAGACCAACGTTAGAACACGTCTGTCTCTTGCACACAACCCACCAATTACCACCAAAACTCGGCCCACTCGAGCCAACCCTCGGTGGCGGGACCGACTTTATGGACATAGCCGCCGCCACTTTTCCTCTACTCTATAATCGGTCACAACACAAAATTGAGAACGAGTAAATAGGTGCCCTTCAAATTCACCCCTTCTCTTATTGTACATCATTATTATTTTTTTATATCGCCACTGTTGAGAAACGAGTCAAGGAAAATGTGAAAACTAGCTTATCTAAGCTAGTTTATGTAAAATTCAATAACTTTTATTTGCACGTCAATGATTAAATTGTGTTATGTTTATTCAGTTCTGGAAAATTGATCTTGTTTTATAGAACTGGTAACAAAATCTGTTAATGATGGGAAGAAAAATAAATGTTGGTTTTGGTTGAAAAAAATTTCTAGTTAAAAATTTTGAAAAATAAATAAAATGGTGATTTTTAAATGAAAATTATAGAAACAAGTTATGTAAAATTTGGAAATATATATCAAAATATGGCTAATATTAGCAATAAAAACCCAATATTTAGCTTAAGCTACCCAAACAAACCTTCAAAATAACTCATAATTTAGATAAAAACATCCAAACATTTAACAAAATGTAACCAACAAGCCAAGAAATAAAAACCATTACTAATTAATTCAACATTCAATAAAATTACTGATAATAATAAACTGCAAAAACAATTGAAGTATTAATTGAAAAAAATACTTCCATACATGAATCATAATAAAATAAAAACAAAAACTCATCTCAAGACCCAATTTATAACCTTTTATCTCCATAAATTATGTTTCCTGTTATTTCTATCCCTATCTGATTTTTTCCTCACTTGTTACATCCTGCTAAATGTTGCCGTATTAATCCATCAATTCACACTCCAACAATTTCCTTTCACAATAAAAAAAACAACAAAAATATCACAAACAAATTCATTTGAAAAAATAATACAAACATCAAATTGATACATTTTGATGTGTAAATATAAATAAATACAAAGAATGTCAACTCGCATTACCCCCTATTTTTCTCTTCAAACCCCCACACCCTTCCTTCCCTCCAAAATAACGACGGGAAAAGGTGAGCATGATTGACTTCTTAGAAAATTGTGACATTTTCGTTTTAACCATCAACGAGTATGTCACGGACATTCGTCATCATTACCGAGACCCCACAAAAGCTGCTAATGAAGGCCTTCTTGTACGGGAACTTAAAGGAAGGGTGTACGAATCACATGATCTTTTGTGCGTGCTGGTGGGACGTCCTCTAGCTTGTTTCCTCCATTGTCCGAGTGACGGCTGCTCTTTTCCATGTCGATTTGGTTGACAATGGGGCTGTGTCAGTCACGGCAACGGGCGGGACAACGCATTTCAATGAGAACCATGCCGGTTCACATTACAACTATACACATCATCACAATGTATTAGCATATATTGTGTGTGCAATCAAATGAAAGGAAGTTTTTTTTTTATTTTTTTTTTTATAGTTGTGTATATTTATTTTTTTTGTCTTGATGTCGGTAGTGTGTTACTAAATGAACAAGTAAGTCATCCATCATCATTGAAGTGAGTTTTCAAAGTAGCAATATTTAGATTGTGTTGTGTAATTTTTTTTCTATAAATATTTATGTTTTATTTTTAAATTTTTTAAATTTATATTTATTTTTAAAATTTGAAAAGACTCTTTCTTTTTTATTTTTTGTTTTTTTTTTTTAGAAAAAGTTGTTTGAGGAACACCACAGAATGTAATTTTAAAAAAATTGTTGTTATTCCCATCGTAAAAATTTCACTATAAAAATAATTAATAACTGTAAGCAGAGTTTATTTAAGTTTTTAGTATTATCCAACGTTAAAAAGGAAATAATGACGTTTTTATAGCTTTTAAACGACATTATTAAACTAATTTTATGGTATGTGTTTAAAGAAATAACAAAATTAATTATTTTGGTCAAAGAGTAGTTCAAATGAATATTCTGGTCAAATTTTTATTTAAAATGAATTTAAAAAGAATTTAAAATGAATTATTCATTTAGTTTATCAATAATCTATTTAAAATAAATTATTTTAATCAAAATTTTATTTAAAATTCATTATTTTAGTCAAATTTTTATTTCAAATGAGTTAATTTTTGTCAAAAATAAATTTTAATTGAATTATTTATTTAGTTTATCAATATTATATTTTAAATAAATTATTTTGATCAAATTTTCATTTAAATTTCATTATTTTAGTCATATTTTCACTTAAAATAAAATATTTTAACCAAAACTCCCTCTAAAACATCTCCCCTTAACAAACCAAGCAAGAAATTCAAATTTGAACACCACTTTAAAACATCTTCAACCTAAAATACCGCCACAATTTCTCCATACACCATCCAAAACCTTAAATTTTTTACATCCCATAAAACCCAGCAACATAAAACCCCATCACTCACCCAAACCCAAAACGGCCCATCTGCCCAAAACACTCAAACCCACCTTTCACCTTGTATAATAACAATAACGAATCTCATTGTCACTAACTAGCACATTTGACTCACACAAAATCTCAACGGGACATTTCCGGGCCCGTCCTCATCTCCTTGTACCCCTGACAACCCCCTGGTGTCCAGCATGCAAAACAACCAACAACCCTGTTGACAGCCCCCTCCTTTCACCTCTCACTCGTGGTCGACCTCATCGAGTGTTGACAAAAGAAACTGCGACGGCGTCGCAACTCGCGATAAACCATGTAAAAGGGTCATTGCTGTCGCCCTAAGAGATCACGGCGCCCATTCATCGCCTTTATGGAGGTCAGCAGTTGGCCCTGTGGCAAGAGCCACGACACATCTCATCTTTATCTTATTGCCCAATGAGAGCTAAATTTATTCCTTCCACTGATACGTAATAAAACCCAAAGACATGTCAGTTGCACCCTCCCAGGATCCTAATCACGGATCCAATCAGTTCATTATTTCCACATGAATTAAACAGTTAATTCTCCGCACACCTCCCTTCATTTTTTTTCAAAATGAATTTTAGATTTTGGAATAATATAACTTTTCGCTCTTAATCGTTTGACGTATCTGTTTTGATTTTTATCAGTTCAGATTTATGGCTTTCTTTTATTTCTGCCGTTTCCTCGATTTAATTCACATGAAAAAGTCATTTTTAAAGATGGGAGTAGAAAGTAGGATGTTTTCAAGTTTTTAATAAATGGATAAGGAAGGTTGAATAGTCAGCACCAGATGGCACCACGTTATGCGAACCTTTTGAGTAGTAGAGTTAAATCTCGTTAGAAATCTCAGGGATGTTAAATGTTGAATCAATAGATTTATATGGGGAAATCTATATGTAAATCTACGTGAAAGTGATATATAAAACTTTTAAAATTATTCAAAATCTCAATAAGTAAAAAAAATAACCGTGAATCATATGTAAATCTGAGAAAATATTCAGTTAAATATGTTATAAATCTGAGAAATCTTTAAATCTGTGTAAACAATCGCAATAATATATCAAAAATAAATTATAACTATGCAAAATCTCTACTTAAACATCAAAAAAGGTAAATCTTGTTTTAAAACATGTAAATCTCACTTTAAAAATTATAAATCCACCATCTTTATTAAATGTTCAACACTTTGTTAAAGAAAAGTTGAACTCTGAGCGCCGTAACATTTTTTAAATATAGCAATAAAGCTCATAAAATCAAATTATAAAACCAAAATTTACAAAACAGAAATAATCAACCAAAATAAAAAATTCCCTCTAGTGACAAAATTCACACATATCACTACATCTTAGACTTAACATATACTTTGACCCTTAAACCAGTCCAGTACCAGATATAATTCAAATAGAAACACGTTTCGTCGAAAAATGCTGACAAGTTAAATTACACAGGTACATGGCTCCATATATTATTTCTCACCTGCCCTCATCTTACAAACAGGTCATTCATTAAGTCGAAAAAAAACAAATTATTTAAACACAACAAACAACAACTTTTCTCTAAAACGCTCTTAACTCATGCACATAACAAATTATTACCCTTAACGAGCTCCGAACAAATTTAATACCGCACTCGTTTCCTTGACAGTCCTATTTCCTATCACACATTCGCCAATTGAGAGAGAACGAGCGAGGCGCAATTAAATCGCAAGTTATGACCAGTGTCCATGCAAATCGCAAACTTTGTCAGCCCTTCAAACTTTTATAGATGGCGCTCAACTTGGTGCTGATAGGGTTACGGCCCTCAAATAACAAATGCAAGCAGGGGCCTTAGATTAGGTTATGTCAAACGAGCATCTGATATGAAGGACCATATTTAGAGACGGGCACCCGCTGGCTAATTGTCACTCATCGCCGGAAGATGGTGCTCGTTTCGAGCTTGTCTAATGGCGCTGCTTCGTCATTGCATGATATAATAGTTTGTTTGCGAGCTGTTGACAGATATACAACTCAACTGCCAGTGCAAAATCGACAACGAAACTGCTTATTAAATCTATCTAATGATAACAGTTGGTGGACCAAACTTAAAATTGTATATAAACACTTGTTTTCGGTTGCCAAGTGTTCTATCTAATGTTAGAAGCGTGTTTGTGTTTATTTGTTGTTATTGCCCTTGTTTGGATTTATGGGTGAAATGGAAATGAATATGGCTTGAAAAGTTATGGGATGTTTCAATGGAGATGTAACAAGTTTAATTATTATTATTTTTTTGGATTTACAACTTCAAATTTAAGTAGTTGAAAAATAAAATATTTTTTGTTAAAAATAAGTTTTAAAAAAATTCAAAAAATATTTAAAATTATTATTTTTTATTTAAATAAGATTTTTGCTTGTGACAATAATGCAACAAGACACAGAGTCCAGGTGAATCAGTTTGCCCGAATAATGCATCTCGGGGATAGTGGGGTGGCTTCATTTCGTTGCGCTTGACAGCGTCCAAATTACAAGTTCCACTCGAGCCCCATACAAAAGACGATTAATGGACTGGTGTGTTTTCAAAAGCAAACCACCCCATCTCACCTGACAGCCAGCTGATGGATTTACGACCTTGTAATAATGGTCAACTGGCAAACCTTTCTCACTGCGAGAAGTTATTTATGCGTTTGTTTATCAATTTGTTAGCCAATTAAATCTTTATTAGAGGGGACGCACCAAAAAGGAAGTAAGTTCAGTCTGAAATGAATGCACCTACAAAATTTCCTCGCTTCAATATACCAATAAGAAAAAAAAATGACCTCTAAAAAAAATTCCCTGGCGGCAAATGGCTGAATTATGGCACGTATAAGAATCGTGTACTGAATTAGATAAACGTGGCAAAGCAAAAACACCGACCCCATACTCAATTTATGCCCTGCTTTTAAGTGGCAAGTACGCCCACTGCACCACATTAACAGTTGCCATACGCAAATATAAGACCCATTCTTTTTAATTAAAAAAAATTTACAGTCTACAGATGCTCTTAAATGGGGTTCTCTTTCATTCCCGAGAAGGAAAATAAAAAATGGGGGCTATATGATAATAGGATTCTAATAGATACGTTGGATGGCGGCACACAAAGATCAATTAAAAGTTTTTTAAAAGTGGATTTATTGAAAAAATGAGGGGGAATTAATTAAAAATGGAATGAAAGCATCTTGAAAATCAATCAAATTAACTTGAAATTCCATTTAAATTGTGCTAAAATTAATAAAAACCAATTTAAATTGTACTAAATATTTTTAAACAAGCCAAAATTGATAAAAGCAAACAAAAATAACTGAGCAAATATTAATTAAAAGCTAAAATCAATTTAAATTTAGTAAAAACTAATTAATTTAACGTAATCAAAAATTAACTAAAAGTCAACAAAAATAAATTTCAAATTTCAAACCAACAAAATATATTAAAATTAAAAACTAAAAAAACTAAATGTAGTAATAAAATTTTCAAAAACAGTTCCAACAATTAAAAACTGCCATTTTTTTCTCACTACAGAAACTTCTTATAGTTCTTTTCTTAGAAACCATATACAAAATGCTATTAAACAAACCCTAATAAAATTCTACACAAAACTCAAGTTTCGTATTACCATACATTCACTCGCAAAAAATATCTGACCGTTCACAACCCCTTTTACTTACTACAACCAAAAAAAAGCAAAACAATCTGGAAATCAGCTCATTAGGCCCAAAAGGTCGTATTTATAATCACGTATAATTTGCCCCTATTTTCCCCATGACAAAAATCACTTCATGAAATTCAATCAATTCAATTACTGATCTTACGACCTGATTAAATCTATTTTAAACCGCCATTTCGTGACCACACACTTCTCTCTTTCTCCAAAAATCCTATGAATACAACCAAAAAAAATATATAAATAAATAAAAAAAACCAGTTCCTTAAATCATTCACATCTTTTCATTACTCATTATAAAAATAAAAAAAATGGCCGACCCTGTGAAAGAATTACGACTCAACCTTCCAACCCAAACCTAACTCTTTAATAACCAAAACATTACATCTAACTATTTCCTCAACCCTTTTAACCCAGTCCGAAAACGCAAATAAGCCTAACATGACATAATAATTTATCTTTTTTATTTAATTCTTCTTATACACCCTTTTATAAACCAGAACGCAAAACACAGACCGAGGTGTCGTGCCAAGATGTATAAATGGCTGACCCCTGGCAGCGGCTCTCACACACTCGAGGAACCAGCTTCATAAATCAGGCTTGATAATCGCCCGCTTTGTTCGCGCGAAGCTCCAACGACGTATAAATCTCACAGGGGACCCTTTATCAACCACCCGCCCCCGCAACAAAAAAAAGAAAAGAAAAAGTATTTATTCATTTAAAAAAAAAAAAAATTATTCTTTTATTTAATTATTAATTAACAATATACCATAACAAAAAAAACATATTTCAAACTCATCATCGACCAACGCACCTGTGCGTTTGGTAATTAAAGCGTTGCTCATTGATTTCGGCCCGGGACGTGTATTGGGAGTGGCCGACGCCCTCCTTCCTCCTTCGGTAGTGTGACAAGCGGCGATTCATCACCGCTCCTTTTAAATATGGCCATCGTGGGCTCGTTGTAATTAATACGCTCGTAATGGAAACGTAAATCAACGTGGCAAGCCTGTTGCACCTCCCTCTCCATTCTTTCCCATCAGGCCCCAAGGTCTAAGGTCTAATCGCATTGTAGTGCGAGGTCGACTGTGTCGTTTTGTTCCACTGCATCTGGATTTATTTCGCTGAGAAAACAAAAGATTTTTCTCGATCTGTGGTGTACACGGCACGAGGCTGTCAACGATTCAATTGGCTCCAATCTTGTATAGTCAGCACATACTTTGATATCAAAGTGCAAAAATCTATCAGAATTCAATTCATTATTTTTATATGAAAAGCACTAAAGTTTGTATTTAAAATTATTAATGTGATAATGCATTAGTTGATTAATTAATAATAAATGAAAATTTCACACAAATTGCAGGGCTTAATTGATTTTTATAAATTTTTTATGTTAAAAAATTAATTTTGTAGTTTAGAATATTTTTTATATTTAAATATAAAAAATATTATTTATTTATTTATTTATTTATTAATATTTTTTTAAAATAAATACTCACAATTTCCTTGAAAATAATTGAAAAATAAGAGGAAATACTAAATTATAAACAGTAATATTTTTTTCTAAACTAAATTCAACATAAATTATTATAATAATAACAATAATAATCATTTCAAAAATTATTTATTGACTATTGTATATACTAAATTGTTATTTATTACAGTATTTACATTTCTCATCATACTTAAATCTTTTTTTCACAAAAATAACTTCTTCAAATAAATTTAAAAAATCTTTAAAAAAAATAACTGAAGCGTCATTTCTCATTATCCCATTCTAATTTACTCAAATATTTCAAACCAAACCAAATACTGCACAGAATAATAAATCCATTCTAAAACAACAACAACAAAAAACATCTTGCACTAAACAAATTTTCCTTTAATTAAACCTAACCAAACAACATTGCTTCACAAACACAAGATTCAACATTATATATACATTACAAACATCATGTTGTAAAAATAAAAATAAAATTAAAAATAAAAAGTCAAAACCAACATAGAATTTAATTCCTTTAAAATTTATACCTTGGTGAGATTTCACGTTTACTTTAGCAGCACCATGAGCAATTTCTACTTAAAATGAAAGCACCCCTCATCTTTCATCTTGTTGCATTCATCATTTTGCCCTCCCAACTCTCTCTCTCTCTCTAGCTCAGGTGCCCTGACATCTTCTTAAACGAGTCATCCGTTTTCCGTGAGACCGCCAAAGGCAGCCAACACAACTCATACAGCCGCCAGCCGCAGCAATTAATCTCAATCACCCAGTTAGGTTACGTTTGGGGCCCGTTCGCAGCCCCGTTCGGAGCAATGGCTCTGGTTGTATCGCGTAAAGTGCTCGCAGCGACAAACATTTCTACATTTCCAGTTCAACCTCCAATTTATTCTCATTTTTCACCGTCAGATGACAGCACCACACACGCTTGACCTGCGCATACCGACACTTGCTGCTAATAGATCAACTTTTAAATGCGAGGGGGGCAAAGGGGGGGTCGTGGCACATCCTTAATTAGGTTTCAAATCAATTTAGATGTAGTCTTAATTCATCACGTACATTTTTCTAATGTTTAAGGTCAATTTTTATGATTGTTTTTTTGTTTTTTTTTAAGAGAGTTGGCTTTTTTTAAAGGATGAAAAAATTAGGTTTGGAAATTTTGTTTGGTTTATGTGTGTGAATGTTGGAGTAATAAAATTTTATTATTTAATTTGCTCGTTTATTATCGTCAAGCAGGGCAGTGTGCATAAAAGTGCATCAACAGTAGTCATGGTTATAAAAGTGGAACGTAATGACGTGTTTACACCAATTTTAATAAGAAAAAATTATATCGTGTTGCTTTTTTGGCAACTATGAATTAAAATGTATATTTAAAATAAAAGATTCATTAAATTTAAAAATCGGAATTTCTTTGTAATGTATGAATCATTAAAGTTGAAAATTTACAAGTAAAAAAAAATCACAAAATTTTAAATTTTAACTAAAAATCACTAAATTCTAAAATTAAAGAATCATAAAAATTTTCAAAATCGAAATATTTCAAAAATTTAAAAATTCTAAACTCACAAGATCATCAAAAACCACCAAATATTCATAAATCCAAAATCCCATTCAGATTTCTAAATCAAAAACAAACTTTTATCCTCATTTAATCGATCACTCCGTTGTTACGGAAAGTAAATATCAACTTAACACAACGCAAATTACAAGCTTAATTTTCAAAAATTAATGTTAATGGATCAGCATTTTGTTATAACCATATCCTTAATTTCGTTTCAAACCAACATTAAACCCTACACACATGGCTTGGCAGAGGTAGACACGGTGTCGATTCTCTCATCCACCGACTCCCTTCACAACCATTAGCACTCATTTCCTCTTTCCGGAACCATTTATACACCCACTCACCATTTTATAACATTATAATGACATGTAAAGAATGGAAGGTGGACAAAAAATTGAAACCTTATCACTTTAACTACTTAATTCACTCCCAAGTCACAAACAAATACTATCAACACATATTTGTTTACAAAACTCATTTTACAAGTGCATCCGCCATTTTCAAATTTAAAAAAAAATTAAAAAAAAATTAAAATTAAATTAATTTAATATTTAAACTATCTTCCATTTTTAAAATTTTTTTTTTAATTTATTTAAATATTTTACAATTTTTTTAACCTTTTATTTCCATCTGTATAAATTAAACATAAATACAGCTGTCAACATTTTTTAGTATTCCAAAAGGTTACAGCTTCACAGGAAATTATAAATGATATCCATAAATTAATGTCAAAATACATTTCCTAGAAATGATTAAAACTAATTTCTTGTTTTTTTTTCTCTTTCTCTCTTCTGTTTATTTGTAAACATATACATTTTAAAAAATTTATGATCTCAAATTTTTATTCGGAAAAAAATTATTTAATTATTTATATTATATCAGGAGTATAAATAGATGTTTAATTCAAGTATGGAAACCTACAATTAACAGTGAAAAGATTTAAGTGCATTTTCGTGAAGGTATTTAACTTTTTAACATTTTATTCTGAACATTTAATGGAAGTAATAAAACAAAATGGCTGCCCTACCTATTTTGTATTTATTAAAGTTTATAAAATACAAATGTTATTTATTATTTAAGGTTAAGTATTAGATGTCATACAAGTTAATGTCATCTTTGATTTATTAGGTTATAAAGTTCTTAATCTGGTTAAATCGGTTTTTAGTAAACCCAGATTAGAAAACATGTTTGAAAAAGACTAGAAACATGTACCCAATTTTGAAATTCTTAAAATCACATACCGCATATTTATAAATGTACGCCTAAAATCATAAAATCATAAAATTATATCTCGGTTCTGCTAAAACCCGAACCAAGATGAGAAACTGTTGAGTGAAAAATCGAAAAATTCATATCAGAATTGAAAAATTGGCCTCTAAAAATAGAAATAAACAATTCAAAATTCATAAATTAATTCAAAATCCAAAATTTTGATCAAAAAAATATAAAATTCAAAAAAATCAAAATATTTTATTTTTAATGTAAAATTCTATTTATACATCATTCCAAATTAAAAATAACCTCATTTTAATCTCATCAAACAAACCCAAACACAGATATTTCATTCCACCACCAACATAAATCTTTCCCATATTTTAATAAGAAAAAAAAATACAAACCCAAAAGCCCATTTTTAATAATCTCATTTTTTGCCGTCAACAACAACTAGAGAAACGTACATAAATATCCCCTCTTGATTCAAGCAACGTTCATGATTTCCTGTCTCCTTTCGGCTGCTTTTTGTCAGCTGGCCTGCCACCTGACACATATCCCATAAATTACCTTCATTCTCTCCATCCTTGGGCAGAATACGGTGGGCGACACGCATTCACACAGCCCGTGATCACCCATTCATCATGGCCGACGGGTGCAAAAGCAACGCACAATTTCTCATCAAAACAATTACATCCTAAACTCATCAACAAACTCGAAATGACCTAAAGCTTTTGTCATAAACATTTGGCGAACATTTCTATATAAAAATCTTGCTTCAGTGTCATTTGAACCCACGTCACGTCATGATTTAGTCCTCTATGTTGTTCTTGCATGTTTACAGGCCATATATCTGCCTGTCGTTATCAGGCAATTTTTTCCCTCTCTCTTAAGGCTCGTAAATCAGCCGAGAGCCATAAAACGTCGGCTGTAATTTCTTGTCATAATTTCTGCGAGTGTCACATGTTTTCCTGCTCTCGTACATTTTGCACATAAAACAGTGGAGGAAAGAGAATAAACAAGTTGAAAAATAATAAGGGCACGCAGTAAACGCACTAAATTAATGAAACGACCCAGCAAAACACGTCACTCATTCTGTCCATGCGTGATGACTTCATTCCAATTAATCGACTGCATCATAAATTTATTCAAATAAATAAATAATAATTCTATATAATAATATTCGATTCTTACACTTCCTCGTGTAGTTTGAAAATTGTTATAATAATAATAATATACTATATTCAACTCAACAAGTAAATATGTGATGGTCAAATAAAAAAATTTTCAAAATATTTATTTACATTGAAAATTGACCATCACAACTTGGCCTCCAGTTGCATTAGATTATAATTTTTCAATTTTCAAAACAAAATAATTGAAAAAAAAAATCAAAATCCTAAACCCACATGTTCATTTTAATCTGTCTGCAAACGGATCCTTTCAAACTCTTCATTTCCAAACACCAGGGAGTCAGGATGAGGTGGTTTGAAAACAAGAGACGAGCTAATTAGCCCCAATTAGCATAAGTTTGCCAAACCCATTTCTCATACAACAAAACCTAATTTTCCCCTAAAAAAAAATCATCATATCAACCCAGCATGACACACAGTCACCAGATGGCAACACCAGTTTAAGGGGGTCTACACACCACTAGTACAAACAAGTTGCAGCCACCCCTTGCTGCGAGGGCGCCAACTTCCGCTGTGAGGCGTGTCAATCACACCAAGCCGCTACGTTCATGACAGATCGCTCCGTCATTAAAGGGTGTAAATCATGCTCCGCCCGGCAGGTGTCACCTCTCTTTAATCGACGCTCACGCCGCTGCCAATCACAAAAACGCCTGTTCTGACTGCCCAAGGCGCCATCTAACCACGTTTTCACCTTACAAATTACAACCCATATTACTTTTTACTCTTTTTACCATCTGCCAGCCAATTTTTAATCTTTTCTCATCATAAAAATAATCCACTTATATTCCCCCATTTTGAATTTTGAAATTTGGATTAAAAAAAAAAAAAGATGGCGGCCATATTTTTGGTTCGTTGTTGATAGATGCCAATCTCAGAGTATTGATAATGAAATAAAGGCATTCCTAGTGGCAGGAGGGACAATAGAAAACTGGCTGTCTCCCCCTAGTAACAAAAGACTCAACTGACAGCACAATGGCCGCACTGATTGTTTAGCAACACGAGCACCCCCTCGTGTCCGCAGGCCAAGAGGCTCAACAAAGGCGGAGCGGAACATCAAAGGCGTTCCTATGCCAATCATGGAATGATGAGGTGGAAGGGGGATTGCGAGTGACTACCAATTCGCATGACAAATGAGTCGTGCAGAGAAGGCCATGTTATGAAAAAAGAGAAATTTGCACACAACATGCATGACTCACCGCTTTTGCAATTAAAAAATAAAAAGAATGAGAAGGAAGGGATGGGTAAAGAAAGAAGGAAAAAAACAATCTCATATTTTCCCAATTCAGACGGGTTCTCAACTTCCCTGTAACGTAAATTTCGGGTTTGTTCAAATTTATCACATTGTGATAAATACAATTACAATTTTCTTTTCAAACAAGTCCATTAAGAGATCTAAGTTAGATCTTAAATTATAAAGATTGTTTTAGAGTTTAAACGATTTATTGTTTTGGCAGTTATTTTTCAAAAGCTGATTTTGAAAAGTGAATTGAGTAAATCTTTGTATTTAAATACACAATTTGTTATGAAATTATGAAATAATAACTAAAATTGATATAATCCTCGTAATCGGATTACGATTATGTTGATTTTGATAATCTGATTCTGAAAATGATTTAATTGAATTTTGAGAAATAATTTCAAAAATCACTTTACAATTATCATAAACAACTTAATTTTAGTCATTTTTTTAAATAAATAAATCAATCAAAATTTTCAATTTTTTATTATTCAATTAGTTATTTAACCTAAAAATTAATTCAAAAATTAATTTAAAATCAAACCCTGTGTGTGGGTTTTTAAATTTCAAAAAATTTATTTTTTTAAATTTCATTAACAATAAATAATAAAAAATAAAAATAATTTCAACAATTTAAATTTTAATTGGTAATTTGATTTGAAAAACAGAAAAACTTTAATATTTTTTCCCTCCCTTTCAAGTTGAATTATTATTATTATTTTTCCTTGAGAAATATAGTGATTAAACCAAGACATGGATGAATTACGTTTCAATTCCATTTGCTTGCCAAATAGTACAGGGCAGCATTTTATTTATGGAATTGTAATTAATGAACGTGGATGGCTAACCTCCGTGTGTCAGCACCAATTATTCCTGTGAAAGTACGTGCATTTTGTTCCTATTTTCACCGCCTTCTAATAAACACTTTTTTCCCTCTTATTATTCTTGTTTTTACTTTTTATTTTTTATTTTTTTTAAACTTCATCTAATAAGCTGACTTTCTTTCTTTCTTATTCATTTTTTTTGTTTATATTTTTTTTATATTTTTAAATTCACCTTTTGTAATCTCCTTTATGGTTTATAATGCAATGCAGTTGGCAAGTTAAGCTGCAATGTTACATTCCAGATGATACCTGGGAAATTTTAATAAGATGTACAATACGCCTATAAATTATTATTACCAAAAAAATTGTAAAAAATATATATTTACAATATTAATGCAAATTTTTATAACTTTAAAATACATTAATAAATTAAGTTAATAATTGTGTATATAATTTATATATATTATACAAGAATGAGACATTAACTGTGGGAACCAGACAGTCAGAATAAATATATATAAATTATAACTAATTATAAATAAAACATCATTTAATCAAAAGTTTTGAATAAAGTTCAGTTACTCACAGTTATAAACTTTCGTGTGTAATTATCTAAATATTTACTTTTCTTCAGCTATTTCCAAGAAAATATTCACAAAGTCTAGTGGCGTTTAGCAGAACTAAACGCCTCGTAGTCACTTAACTACCATAATTAAAAAAATAATAAAACCTTATATATATATATAAATTAACAAATTTAAATAATTCTTAAATAAAAAAATGTAAAAGAAAAATAAAATGAGAACAAGCAGTTAATGTAAGTAACATTTCTCATATGAATTTATGTAATCTAATTAAAGATGCAATTCAAGTAAAACGCCACTGTGAAAAAATGTTGAAAAAAAATAAGGACTTAATTATTCAGATAGACTTAATCGCCGGCGGAACAAATCTCAACACATGTCAACATTAAAATCCTCTTTTCATTTCCATCATGTCTCATTGTTTCAAGATACAACTCAAAAAAGAATTAAAAGATTTTAAAAAATTTTTTTCACATTTTTTAAAATAAAAATAAATAAATGCCTTGTAGCTAGAGCTTCAAATCCCCGCCTTAATCATAGATTAGAATAGCACATTTGAAAAATATGTGCCCACTGTCAAAAGAAACAGTTCCACGCCCTGCAATTTTAAATGTTATGTTCAAACATCAGTAAATAAAAAAAAAATTTAAAAAAATAAATGCATTATAGTTTTTATACATACTCTAAACAGAAAACAAAATAACACTTTTCCCTTTCTTATTCGAATGTAAGTGTTAAGAGACAAGACAAGTGTGATAAATTTCATCATGTTTGGCAACCCTGTAATTTGGGAAAACACTATTTAACACTCATGAGAAACAAACTCATTTACAAGGCACTAAACCACAAACAGACATTAAAAAAACTTTTTAAAAATAAAAATAAAAATTGTAGACAAAGCCACTTGTTAAGAGACTTGAAAATTATGTTGTTATTTAAATCAATTGAAATGAGGTTAAAAATCTTAACATGTATCTTGTAGCATCAAACATGTTTAATGTAAACATGCTAATGTTGTTAGAAACTAAGTTAGAAAACATAATTTAATCTTTATGTAAAAAGTTGTACATTAACCTCAAATTTGAATAACTGGATTAACAATTCAAACTTTTATGTTTAAGTAATCACATTTTAACTCATGATTATTTATTTATTTATTTATTTATTCATTTATTTATTTATTCATGTTGTATTTGCAGGATGGTAAAATTCAAATACCAGTACAGTTTGGAAAGGCTGTGATGCAATTACTGATATTTTCTTCATTCACAAGCAAACTGGGAACTGTAATCAATGGTAAATATAATATTACATAAAAAATAGAGTGGGATTATAGATTCCTGACAACAAGACTAATATATGGGTCTGGACAATCAATGGGGTAGGGGGTACCCTACTAGGGTACCCCACTAGGGTGCCCTAGTGACTAAAAACGTAATTTTTTTTTTAAATTTAATTAAAAACGTACCCTAGTGACAACAAACATAAATAACA
>JAQFZN010001228.1:0-17579 GCA_034687075.1 Geophilus carpophagus | reverse complement strand
TTTTATTTTTATTTTTATTTTTATTTTTATTTTTACTTTAAAAATAATTTAAAGGACAACCTTTACATATTGGAATGGATCTGACAATTGCAAGTTTTGATAGCATTTCTGAAGTAAACATGGTAAAGAGGTTTAAAAATGAAAAATTTGATTTATTAATTGAAATTTTTGATTTCAAATAGGATTATACCATTACTTTATATTTAAATCAATATTGGCGTGACGAGAGACTCAGTTTCTCGACTCGCAATCAAGTATTAACTCTTTCAGGAGAGTTTGCTAATAAGATATGGGTTCCGGACACATTTTTTGCAAATGATAAAAATTCCTATCTTCATGATGTGACCGAAAAAAATGTAATGGTGAGACTCTATGGTGACGGTTATGTGGCTTATGGCATGAGGTAATGAATAATAATAATAATAATAACGTGATAATACTGTAATAAAAAATTTCAAATGAGATATGGCAATTAAAGAGTACAAAGTCATTAATTATACTTAATGTTAAATTTTTGGAGATAATTTTTTTATTATTTTTTTCCGGTGATATGCTCGTTCTTATTATGTGTAGATTTACAACAACTTTGGCATGTATGATGGATTTGCATTATTATCCGTTGGATTCGCAAAACTGCACTGTTGAAATTGAAAGTTGTGAGTTTTTCTTGTTTTATGTGGTTGTATATTTTTATATATTAAAATTTATTCTTTTCTAGATGGTTACACAGTATTGGATGTTGTAATGAACTGGGAAGACGTTCCAGTTAGGGGTGTGGAAGAGGCTCAATTGCCTCAAGTCACTATTCTTGGTTACGAAACAACCGATAGAGTTGAAACCTTAGCAACAGGTAAATAAACGAATTTTTCGCCTTGTAACGAAGTTTGTGTTGAAACGAGAGCATGAAGCAATTTTCAAATGGAAATGAAATGTCAATAAGTTAGTAAATATGTTTTAAAATGTGTTTAGGTGCTTATCAACGACTGTCATTGATATTTCGAATGCAACGCAACATAGGTTACTTTATCTTCCAAACTTATTTGCCATCGATTTTAATTGTACAACTGTCATGGGTTTCATTTTGGATCAATCATGAAGCTACTTCCGCAAGAGTTGCCTTAGGTAGGTAATTATGTAAGTTCTGTCAAATATTTTGATTGAATGAAATTTGAGCTGGCTTAAAATATAAAAGTCGTCGATATTGGCAATTATATTGATTAGTTTTCGAAATTGTTGTTGCAAAAAAAAAATTCGAAATTGCAGTTTTAATTTGAAGCGAGGTATTTCATTTCTTTAGTTATTTATTACGAGTACTTTGTCTTAATTAAGCGTTTCTGGTTTTACAAAAATACGCACTGAAAACTGGAAAATTTTCGCGCCATTTGATTTTCGCGCTATTCGCGCACACGCAACCTTGAGCAAAAATTAAATGGCGCGAAAAATTAAATGTATGACATCTGTCGCCATCTATCGGCTCGAAAATTAAATTCCCGTTAACTGACCTACATTTAACTTCCGCAAAAGTTTTACAGCAAATTGAATTTTAAAAAATGGACAAAGCAAGTAATTTTTAATGTTTTTTTGTGTTTAAATTTTAGGTTAGTTTTAATAAAATAATAAATAAATTTAAATGTGTTTGTTGAAGTAACTGTCAATAAGATATAAATATACTATTATTGTAGATTGAAGAAGATTTAGATCACCTATCACCGATGTGATCAATTAAGCTGAAAATAAAACTAAACTTTGAAATGTAGTTAATTGAATTACCTACATTTGAAAATGTAAGTTTTTAATCATTGTTTACACTTAATTTGACACGAAAACAGGCATTACCACTGTACTCACAATGACCACAATCAGTACTGGTGTTCGGTCGTCCTTGCCACGCATTTCATACGTGAAAGCCATTGATATTTATCTGGTGATGTGTTTCGTCTTTGTATTTGCTGCACTATTGGAGTACGCAGCAGTGAATTACACTTACTGGGGCAATCGAGCAAAGAAAAAAAAGAAAGCAGTTGCCTCAACAACAAAATCCGAGCACACGACATGTGCAATTAAGGTAAGAAAAAGCGATAAAGAAAAAATATTAAACAACCATGTTTATAAGGTTCAGGTTGCACTTAAAGGATGACATCATCGAGTTGCAAGACATTCATCTATCACCTATACCGAGCTTGAGAAAACGACAAAAGTCTACCGTCTCGCCAAACAGAACCATGGAAAATGTGCCTTCTCTTCCGCCAAGTTTTAGATTGATAAATCCTCACAGTCCCTTACGTTGTGCCACTTGCAGTGCTCGTAATTTCGGGCGTCGAAAACGACGTGTAACTAATAGTAAAAAATTACGTTTATTACAGCATTTAAAAAAAGGTGCAGGGGCATTAAAGTCCTCATTACCTCAAATAACGGACGTGAGCATTATAGACCGTGTATCTCGAGTTGTCTTTCCAGTGTCCTTTATTATTTTTAATGCTGTTTACTGGGGATTTTATATATTCTGATAACTTCGTTTTACCTATAAAGCTATAAATAAGCATTTTAAACTGTATTTAAAAAGTACTCGTGTGTTTTGCAGTTTTTGATTCATATATACATATATATATATTTAAGAGTAATTTTAGTACTATTTATATTATTGATATGTAGACATTTGTGTTGTTGTTGAAAACAATAAAAATGTAGGTAAATCAAAAAGGTGATAAATTATTTCATTAGTAAATATTTTAAAATATTATTATGTTACAAACTGAGATGTAAACGAAATCAAGGGTTAAAATGATTAGAATGATGCACATTAGTTAGCCCATTTAAGATTGTTTTTTCTTTTTTATAATAACTTAAGATAAAAATATATTAAATGCTTAAAGCAGTGCATGAAAGGAAGAAATCGGCAGGAAAAGAGTAATGACAAATGTTGGATGAATGAAGACCAAGTATCGTTGCTGAAGTTGATTTAATAAACTTCAGCAACGATACGCGGCTTTTCTGCATGTCACGGTAAATCTGTCCTTGAAAACAAGTTTGTGAATAATTCAATAGATGGAGCCCTGTTCGCGTTTCTTTCGCGCAAAGTTATTGATCATTTTCAGACCACTTCGCGAAGGGCACGCAAACAGGGCTCCATCTATTGAGCAATTCACAAACTTGTTTTCAAGGATGGATTGACCATGACCATACGAGCAAGCCGCGTTGGACCTGATGCTATAATGCGAGCCACCAGTTCAGTTTAGGCCTGTTTTATTTCTCATTTCACACATACTCATTTCAAGTCATCTTTTGAATACTAAATTATTTTCATTTATTTAATTAATACTTGTCAAATACAGCTAATTAACAGACTATGCTTATATTGTTCTAGATTGGGTATTCAAATGAATAAGGGAAAAAAATAATCTGTAAATGCTATTTTCTGGGTCAGGCAGACAAGGTCCACAAATTGGATATTTGCACCAAAGCAACTTTTTTTCCATGGACTCAGGTCCTCCTTGACCACTAGCACTACTCATTCACGTTATCTTTGAGATGATACAGCTGAGATCGAATTTTAGGTTAAAAAGACGATCAAGTGAGAAAATTCACAAACAAAATAAGGCGTGTTTCAGGTAAACAATGTTTGAATAGCCCTCCTTTCCTTCATAAGTTTCAAACATCCAATCACCACTAAGAACACCGGAAGTTTCATGGTGTTTACTTTCTCTAAACAGGAAGAAGCATGGGAAGAAAATACAGTTACTCTCATTTTCGCTCTCGTATCTGCGAGTCTGAGATAGTGATAAGCAGACATACTCTCACTTTCGCTCTCGTATCTGCGAGACTGTGATTGTGATGATTAGACGAACTCTCGCTTTCGCCCTCGTATCTGCGAGACTACGAGAGTGATGAATAGACTCGTAGACTGTTCCCGGTTCTCAGGTGCTGTAATTTGTATCATGTCACAAGCCTTTCCTCCAGGCGGCTACCTGGTGGCAGAATACTTAATCTTCAAAACATAATATGAATTTGTGTTCATTTGTATTTGTTCTTTATTTTACTAGATTTTAAACAAATTGATTTCAAATAAGGTCTAGCATAAAATCACATTAAAAATAACAACATCAATTCTAAGACAAGTAAGACTACCCGCTGCATTATGCCACGTCATGCTGTACATAATAAGAAAGTGTCTTTTCTAAAATATATTTCGCTTTTATTAATAAAATATCATTCTTAACATAGGATTTTTTATTCTTTTTCACCATACCACAACGTTAAAATGCTAGCAATCATCTAATAAAGCATATATAAATCATTAATTAATATAGATACCCAAGGTATACAGAATAGAACAGGCACCAAGGCCAACATCGACAGCTTGGATGCTCTGCCAATAGAGGGTGAATTGAAACAAAAATGGCAGGCTGTAGTTAAATTTCTTATCATTTTAAGCAGCCTTATAAATTTGTGAGGTTTCCTGTTTATAATAAAAAATATCGCTGTTATTATTGCCTTTTATGTGAATCCCATGCAGGGACTAACAACCTTCGGTTAGCCCCTGCATGAAACCAAAATTTACTGTAGCAAAGAATGCAATGGCGGCTTGAAACCGTTAAAACATCAAAGGGCATCAAATTTTTCACAGGTTTTTAACAAAATGTCGTCGCAGAATATTCTCCAACACTATTGGGATTCTTCAAGCTCAGTTATTGGGATTAAATTATCACACAATGTAGACAATTTCGAGTCTGAGCCATCGTCATTCATCGTCAGTACAAAGAGGTCAAATTTGTCGTCCAACTACAAAGATAATGAACGAACTTTGAAAAATTCCATCATTTTGTTTTCTACATTTCTATAACGACTATATAATTTTTACACGAAATTAAGGGATGCGATTTGACCTCAACTTTGTCTGTAACTTGAAAAGTATTTCTGTTAATTTTACATTGCAATTTGATTATAAAATATTAATTTATTATTCATTATACTTGAAGGTAACGACAGAATAAAAGCTCAAGTGAAATAAGGGAAAGGTTTATTTCACAAAATGAAAGATTGATAATTCAGAAGAAATTTTAAACAAAACATTTGATGATGTGGCATCGATTAGAATTGAATATGCAAAATCAGGTACTGGTATAAAATAAATGTTAATAAAGCTAATATTAATTTAAGAAATTATTCTATAATCATCATTCTAATTTAGACTTAAGTTTGCTGAATCTTTTACTATAGGAAAATGTCAAATATTTATACATATAAAATTTCTGGAAATCATGAAAATTATTTGGGAAAGATAATTGAATGTACAGTCACTTTGGAAGGAGGTGAATTTACTATTGATGAATTAATTTATTAATTGTAGGTTCATTTATTTGCAATATACGTATTTGTTTGTACAGAAATATTGTACGACTTTTTAACATTTTTGGAAGATGAATTTCTATCATATATGTATGATACTAGATTAAAACCAAATACTTGTGGTTTCAATCGTTTAAGTGAATTTCTAGATTCATTTTGCTGCATTTATAACGTTTTATTTTTTTAATAGAAAAACTAGATTTTGTTTTATTTAATACACTTTATTTTAGGAAAATGATATTATTATACTCATATTTTTATATATAAATTGTTACATGATATTTTGTGACACTTAAGTACTAAATCGATATTGCTTATTTGCTGTTATCAATATGAAAATGTCAGCATTATTGATATTATTGATCTATTATGAGGATAATAATAATTATTAATTCTGCCATCAATATCAAGGTTATTAGAAGTAATGAAAATTAGAATAGAAATATATATCTATACATATAAAGAAAGTCGGATTGATTTTTTTATATTCAACTGGAAACCATCATGAGAAAAATAAAGGTTAGTTTTCAAAATGAATATAACACAAAAAATATTTTATTAATTATGTTTGTGTCTTGAGAATTAGAAGTTTATTTGATCTTTTTTATCACAATGGAAATTCTTATTACTAATTAATGAAAAATTGAAACCTAGTTAGACTTTAGAATATCCTGAAATAAATTGAAAGGAATACATACATGAATTGGTAATAAGATAGGATTAGTTTTATGTAATTAATATTGAGTAGTTTATATATTATGTTATGAGTGAACTAACAATTCCTTTTCACTGAAATAATAAATGTTTAAATGAAAATTAAACTTTTTATTTATTTTTTCATTTTACAGCATATTTCCATCTTTATAATACTTCAAAACTTATTAGTTATAACGCTTTTCGCTAGATGGCACAAATGATTTTTGAACCTGGGAGAAAACAAATAATTCGTCTGCTAAATTCGTCTGCTAGATTCGGTCGTTTACAACGACTACAACCCGAGATTATTTGTGACATCAAGTTGAACAACATGAATGAAAATTGAAAGAATGCGACTAAAGGTAAAGCAAATTAAATTCATTTCTTTTAAATGATCAAATCTGAGGGCAAAATGAGTAAGTAAAACTTAAACTGAGCCAATTTCTTCAAACGTTAGAACACCTTTAGATTTAAATTGGAATTTTAATCGTTTGCCAAGTTAAAAAAAACACACTAAGACACCTTAATTTGGAATTTCGAACTCATATATCGAGTGATCGTAACAATTCCATAACCACCATGCCTCCCCTGTAAGATCGCAATGAACGATTCCAGTGAACCAATAGGAAAAGCGCTTGCCGGCATCAGTGTTGATGTACCCAGCTGCCTTCTCGACCGGTTCATTCCCTGCAAGGCCTCGGTGCTGTGAACGCACTCAGCCTTTTTATCCCACTGATCAACTCAAACAACATAACAATGTGTTCTTAACTGCCCCTTTGGACAATGGCAGCCGTGAACTTCACGCGGGCCCCGGCTGACCGCGTCCGAATCACAATAAGCCCCCGGCGACGCAACTACAGGGCCATGAGTACAGCGAGTCAAACATCAGCTTGTCTACATCCGATTTGTGGCCAGACACCACCGCCCTCGTCGTCTCCAGGATTCGCATCACTTTTATTCGAGCGTGCATCGTCGTCTTGGTGGGACCCGAAATTCGATTCGGAAGTATTGGAAAGTCAGCTACGACAAACTGCATTCCCGCACGTGCGACGTCGATTTGGCTTTGCTCTCGCTTACGGATCGGTCGTAGCAGCCGCGTGGGCCGTTTATGCAGCATTCCATCTCGAAGGGAGTCTTGCCTTGGGGGTTGGCATTGTGGGGTGCAGTACAGTTGTGTCATTATTATTAACTTTTGTCCTAACCCGATACCGTATCTACAAATTGCATCCTCTGTCAGTGGGTTTAACAGCGAGTTTAATTTTGTTTGCTGCTTCACTCTCAGCAGCTGCCATGTCCCCTCCCCTGAGTTCAGCCGGGGTGTTTTCTTTGGCGATCTCGGTGTTGATGGTGACTTATGCGGCGTTTCCATTGCCATTGTACGTGTGCGTGATGAGTGGATTGTTTTATTCGTTGATGTTTGAGTTGATTGTGTTGACTGTCGGTAACTGGTCGATGGATTCGTCGTTTTTTGCTGTTCGTCTGCTGTTGCACGTGGCGGTTCATTTGCTGGGTATGCACCTGTTTATTATGACGCAAGTGCGATTGAGGTCAACGTTTCTCAAGGTGGGTCAGTCGGCGTTGGTAAGGAGGGATTTGGAAGTGGAGAAAGCGCTCAAGGATAAGATGATTGCTTCGGTTATGCCTCCGAAAGTGTCTGCTTGGCTTCTGGCTGAAGGTCCAGCTGAAGATGAGGAGATCGAGCAAGCGGATGGAACTATCCGAAAATTGTCTTCCCCAAGAGCATCGAATGCTGCATCGACTGCTCATTCCACTACGAATGCTACTACTAATAACTTTCAAGGATCACTTTTTAGGCCTTTCAACATGAACAAAATGGATAATGTAAGTATAATTTTGATATATTTAACGTGTGTTTGTCGAGTGAGGTGATGGATAATCACTTGCACATGCCAGTTCCCCCACTTGAATATGGACATACGTAATGCATGAGTGATTAAGCAGCATTTCGTGAAAAGAAAAGAGAGAGAAATGTTTTTATTTTCTTTTTTGAGATGATGCTTAAAAGCGATTTTAATTGAGTGTCTTTTGTAAGAAATTGGCAAGCAACACCTGTTGCTTTGATGTGGTAGTTTATTATCCCTTTATGATCAACAGGTGAGTATCCTGTTTGCTGACATTGTGGGATTCACTCGCATGAGTTCCAACAAGAGTGCTGAACAGCTGGTTGGTTTGCTGAACGACCTGTTCGGACGTTTCGACGCCCTTTGCACACATCTCGGTTGTGAAAAGATCAGTACTTTAGGCGATTGTTACTACTGCGTTTCCGGTTGCCCCGAACCGAGATTAGATCACGCACGATGCTGCGTGAGAATGGGACTTTCGATGATCGATGCTGTACACAGATTTGGAATGGACCACGAGGACGATTTCCAAGGGTCTGGAGAGCGAGTAAACATGCGTGTCGGAGTTCACACTGGAACTGTACTATGTGGAGTCGTTGGGACGAAAAGATTCAAGTTTGATGTGTGGTCGAACGACGTGACCACTGCAAATCGTATGGAAAGCACCGGAAAAGCTGGACGGGTGCACATCTCACAGCAGACTTATTCCTATTTGCAAGATGAGTTTTATATAGAAGAAGGCGAACCATATAACGGTAAGTTTTTATATATTCAATTGGTTCGAAATGTTTTTTTTCAAGAGACAAACGTTTCGAATTAAATCGTGGAAAGGGAAATAAATCAATTTTTATTTCGTTTTCCAATATTTGTAATGTATATTTTATGTGAAAAGTTCAAATTCTGCTCTTTGGATTGAGAAATGGAATGTTGTATGTTGCTTTTAAATGGTATAACAATAAGGTCATGAGATAAAATAAAATGTTATCTTAATTTTATACTGCATTTTGCAATATCACCTGAATCAATTTAAAAAGTTAACGACTTTAATTTCAAATGACTTAGCAAAAAAGAAAAAATTCATATTGCATTCAACTGGTGTGGAAATTGTAATTTGAAGACACCATAGTACAGGTGTTGGTGTTTCTCGATGAGATACGTCAATATTTGAGGTTTAAATGTTGTTTCTCGATTGCCACATTCGAACAAGTGAGTGAGAAAAGGGAGAAATTTTATTTTCGCGGGAATTTGACCCAGTTCTCAACTGTGCAACCTGGGAGCAATGGCTGACTCGGTTGAAATAAACCTTTTTATTAAATGCTTCTTTTAGTTTGAATTCGTTTTAATGATAAATTTTATTTCTTGTTATTTCACACGTGTGTATCAGTTGGGATGGAATTTTCCAGATACAACTATCATGTTGGTATTTATAGTCTTTGACGTACATAAAAGTGAGCGGATTTTTTTTACATTTTTTAAATTTATATTTTATTTACCCATTTTGGGATTTAGTAAGAGATTTGAAAAGAATTAAAGTTAACTTTAAGGAAAATTAATTTTTGCGATGTAAAACAAAAAAGAATCAATAATTTGAGCAGGATTTGTTATTTTAACTAATTAGTTGATCTTTGTTTTAATTTTGATTCGACTTAAAGCTGATTGAAATATTTCTTAAAAAATTTAAATTGAATAGTTTTAATGAATATATTAAAGTTCGTGCTAACAGACGTATAATAAGTGATTAAAGTGAAATTATTACGTGAACGGTTAAAGCGGTAGTCATTTGCAATTTGTTATTTGTCACAATTGTGTAAAATGACAGGTGTTTTGAAGTAGTCATAATTAAAGTCATGACAAATTTGATTGTTGATTTTAAAGTTGAATTTCATTAAGTTAAAGGCGATTTATCTATTAATATCTGTACGAACAATGTTTTGATAAATATGGCTCATTGCATATTTAAAATTGTGGAAACGATCGATATCATTCATAAGCATTTGGATATTTTAGAGCGGTTTTTCAAGTTGCGCAACAATTTTATGTGAACAAGAGAAGAAAAAATTTCCCCCTCGGATTAAATTTGATTGATAAAGTGGTAAACACGCTAATTAACCTTTATTCATAAGTGAAATGAAATATCATACCGTATCAACTCATTATAACAAAGATCAAGAGAGCAAATGATTTTTCCGTTACGAAAATTTTGAAAATTTCCAAAATTTATTTCTAAATTAACCGAGCATGTTAAGAATCAGGTGGTAATAAGATATGATTGAATTAGTTTAACGATAATATAATATAACATCGTTGATTTTGTTTACATCAATTTAAAGCTGACTTTACACTTTGATACGCACTTTTGGGTTCTCAAATTGAAATTAAATAAATACAATATAATTCTGAACTAAAAAAATTAATTTATAAGTGTAAAAGAAGTAAAAGCAATTTTTCTTATTTTTATTTTAAATTGAGCATTTCTGCTTTAAAAATTGCTAAAATTACCCTTGAACCATGATGAGTTGCTGGCAGGGAATCGGCTGACTGATTGCAGGTCGATGGTCACAATACCCTACAGGAAATGAATAGAGGGTGAAGAGAAAACGAAAAGGGGATTTGATTTCTTTTTGACTTTTTAGCAAACTCAGGCTAAATTTGCTTGACCTTAGCTTTATTCATTAGGAAGCAAATGAAGTTATATGACGTGATTAATTAATGCTTTGCAGGTTGCTGTTGCTTCATAAAAGCAGGTGTTGAGCCATTTGGGGTATGGAAGGGAGACAGTTTGCATGAATAGGGATGTATTTATTTTTTTATTTATTTTTTTTTATATATATAAAGTATATGAAAGGTCTTTGTGTGGTGTTTGTAGCACGAATAAAGGAGAGTTTAGCATTCTGTGCATTTTATTATGGCTGCTTTGGCGGATGTTTGACAATTCCTGCGGTTAACAAACATAATTTTGTAAATGTTAACATTTATTAGCATTTTGCTTTTGATGGGACTTTACGAGATTGAATTGTTGTTGGAATAAAATGAAAAATGTGCGAGTTAAATGGTGAAATAATTGTAATGAATTGACGATAAGCATCAGAAAATAAGTTTCCTTCCCTTTTTCCTCAAATAGACTGTTAATTCTTTGTACTGTTTTCTGTTTGATTTATATTGCAATCATTTGTTGACATTGATTTTGAAATGTTTAGAAAATGAATTGTGATTCATTCTATACTATTTATAGCAGATAAGAAATATATTTAAAATGATTAAATGATTAGAAATTAATTTTTCGAAGAATTCCTATTGCTCAATATAGGAGGTAGTGATGTAACTTGGACTTCAGTCTGGAAGGAAGAAAAATCTATAAATAAAGCGCCCCACAAGATTAAGAGTAATGCACTAGTAAGTCGGTTTTGAATCCAAATATAGATTTAATTATCTGGAGATTTACTCTCAAAATGATATGGTATTACTCTTAAAGGGAAAATTATTTATTATTAAGTCAGTTTGATTTAAGATTTACACAGAACAACGAAATTTTTTACAATTTTTAAATTTTAATTCATATTTAGCAAGTTAAAATGGTGGTTATTGGAACTAATGTAAAATAGTGACTCTGAATTTCTACAAACTCAGTATAGGACATGGATATTTTGATACAATGACTCATTTCCTGAAAGGTTAAAAAACAATTTTTAAAAAGTTAAAAAATAATTAAATAAGTTAATTACATAATGATATTGTTTGAAATAATAATTTATTTATAAATTATAAACCAATTTAGTCCGAAAATTGGTAGCAAATTATTTAATTCATTTTAAGGCATCACGCGAATGATTTATTAACAAGGTTCATTAGTATGAATTTAGTCGAAGCCAAGCATCGATCGAACCCCACTTTAGGTTGATATTTAGTCTGGATCCTCTTCCTCGCAACTTATTAATCGGACACCACGACACTCGAGTTGAAAGGATTAATTAATTAATTAACAAACAATTGATTGAAGCGTAGGATCGAATGCAATTTTTCGAATAAATAAAAGGACAGAGAAAGTAAAAAAGGGTCTGTGGTTATTTAAATAAGCTGTGAATGATTATTTTCCTTTGTTTAATTAAATGTTTAGATAATAATTTGAAAAAAATTCTTTGCTTTTGTTTGTTTGTAATGAAATTTTGAAAATGGCTTATTGACAATTTAATTATTTTAATTTTCTACAACTTTGGATTAAGTGCATGTTATGTCAACAAATGAAAATGTTCTAATTAGTTTACATGAGAAAAATTATTAAGTAAAACAGGAAATTTGATGAAAAACAAGCCTCAGGAAAAATATGAGTTTACTTTACGCTTTGTTTGACTTAATTTAAAAAAAATAATAATTACAAGTACAAAATAAGGATGACATAAGTTGAAGATAAGTTGAGAATTTTAAAGAAAAAAATGGAAAATATTTGAAATATTTTAAAGGAAATCACTTTAAGTGAGTCAAGTTATATGATGTTGAAGTTTCTATTTCTATGTTACTCGTATGAAGGTCAAGTTACGCCAGACACTCTTGGAAACCTGTTAAGTGCGAATATTAGTTCAGAATTTTACACCTTATATGGCAATTGGTATTTTTTCTAGAGTAAGGACAAGTTATGTGTAATATATCCCAAGTTTAAAGTTTAAAGTATAAAGTATAAAGGAAAAGTTGGTTATATGCTAAGGAAATGGGGATTAAATTGCGAGTTATTACACTCTGAACTATGGGGTTTTAGGTTTTTCAATGAATTATTCGAAAATACTGTTTGTTAGATTCATATCATATGTAGTGAGGTAGTGTTTGAATACTTTGAAGAGGAAATAAAAAAAATGGGTGTTGGTCAAGTGGAAAGAAAAGAAAAGCCCAATCTAATCCAGTCTTGAGTTTTATAAAGGGACCAACATCCGGTCTTATAGTCGTAGCAAAACAAGCATGTAAACACAAGACATCCGGATTTGCAGACGTGTCGTTGTCATGTAAACGTATAGTGTTGATTTTAAATTTATCTTTATGTCAACTCTGAAATTGCAAATTTTAGCTCGAAATGGGGGAAATTGAGAATTTGAAATTTGAATGAAAAATTTATATTTTTTTCTGGATTTGAGATGAAACCTGTTTGTCATGTTACTAAAGGTTTTGACAAACATGAAGGGAGGAGTGAAAGGGAAAGGGAATACACAACTGTGACTAATGGCAACCACCACTACCACCTTGCATTTGCAGGAAATTGAAGTATATCTAATGTGCGTGTCTTAATGATGGCATCGACGTCACGTAAAACTAATTAAATTAGACATTGTTAGGAACTTGGAGACATTTCATTTTTTTAAAAAATTTCATTTTTTTAACATTAGTTTGGTTAAAATAATTTTTATTTTTTAAAAATCCGATGCTAGGTGCAGTGCACAGACTGCAATTCCCTAGATCCGGCCCTTAAGGAAGACCATTAGGGTCTAAAACAGGTGAAAGCATTACTTCGGATCTTCTAAATCCCATTAATGCAATCAACTTGAAATCAAAATTTCGAATATTGAAAGCCCATTAAATTTAGCATCACAAAGTCAACAGTCCGCAAAAATCATTCAACCAATGTAAACCCTAAACTTACAAAGCAATTTGTTATTTACTAATACATAAGCCTACTCATCAAGGTGATGGCAAATATCACTGCACCGGAAATTTATGCAGTATTATGAAAATTGCAATTGGTCTCCTCGCTCATGTTTAAAGCTATGACCTTCCGGCTGAAAGGTAAGTTAGCAAGCAAACCAGTCATCCATGAGGCCGGTTTCTTGATCCTAACTTTTTAGTTTTTTTTTATCAGTGCATAGCTAAAATGGGCATAAGCAGGAACAAGGATATTGATTTCTTTGTTAGGTTTAATAATTCGTTTCATCTTGTCAGGTTAAATTTAAAAAAAATGATTTTTTTTAATTCTATATATTCATAACATAACGAAACAGGAAGTTCATATACCCAAACCGGTATTTTGATATTTAATAAGGCTGTTAATGAAACTTGGCTTTTTAGGTCAAGTTGCATTTTTTAAATTACCATATTTCATGCGAAGAAAAAAAAATTAATGTAATTTTGTAAGATTTCATAATTCTGTGGTTAGAATTTGAAGGAAAACTGCATTTTTTCTCCGAATGGTTAAATATGTTGAATTTAATGGCAAGATGTCTGTCACTTGAGTTTTTTTCAGTGGTAATCACATAAAATTTACCCTGAAAGTAAAGATTGTTTGAAGGGTATTTTTTAAGCTGCCAACTGTGATGACATAAAACTAGAAATATGTTTAGAAATTAGTAAATTAATGTAATTATGCAAAGTGATTTTGTGCATGACATTCTTTACAAGGTGGAATGAGTAAATTAGGATGAAATGAAATTACATCACATACCAGAATAGTGCGCCTTTAAATGAATAAATAAAAAAGAAACATTAATAAGTTTTGATAGTTGTCATAAAAAAAGTTTATGGACGAATTTATCATTTTATAGGAAATTCTGATAGTGACAGAATGAGGAAAATGTATGTCAACTCCCTCCTTTGACAAAGTGTTCAGTTAATAGAAGGGTGTCAACGCCTAAAAAGATTAGCAACTTAAATTGATGTCAACTTTATATATATATATATATATATATTAATAAAAATATTAGATGAAAGGTGTTAAATTTTGGGATATTTTCATTGGTAGAAAAATAAATAAATAAAGGAAAGAGGAAAGAAGAAAGGTAATTTAATGGGAGAATTAGGTCAACATAAAACTCATTGGCGGCCATTTCTATTCTTGTGGGTGGTTTGTTTTAATTCTCTCTTGCTGGTACTTTGTGATTGTACAACACCAACTAAATGTTGATTCGGTTCAACATAAGGCCAAAAGAGGGGTTCATTAATTTTTTTTCTTTTTATTTAATTTAACGTTATTTTCATTAGGTTCTCTGAAAATACTTTCCTCGTCTCGACTGATAAGATGAGTGTGTTGGTTTTATTTAAGGGAACAATTAAGTGCATTTTTGCAAGTTTTTAAGATAAAAAGATGAGATATTTTTAAGTTGTGGCTTGATTCGGTTATTTATAATGGATGTAAATGACGTCAGATTATTGGAAAAGACGAATGAATGAAAAAATGAAAAGAAAATATTTTTTTGTTGAATTTTTTTGCATAATTTTTCAGTTCATTGAGCAGAGGGAATGGATCTTGCAGAACATTAAATTATATGGATGCATTGATTTTGCGTTGTTTGCATTCTTGCTTATGCTGAATGATTCAATCAAAGGGATCATTATTACGATGAAAATTGAAACTTTGGATGCTATTTTTACTTGAAGACGAATCGAATTAAAGTTTTGTCTTCATTTTAATTGGACATTTTGTTTTTGTTTTCATTTTGTTATTGAATTTTCGATAATAAAATTTTTTTAAGTCTCTTGACAGAAAATGAAATGTAAGATATACATACATTTTATTATTTTTTTTAAAGTTGAGGTAGATCTTTAATTACTCAATTGCATGATGAAAATCTAGATGAAAAAATTGATTGATTAAAGCAATTTATTTTATTTTTTAAAAAATTTTCTGCCCACGCAATTAGAATTATTTTTTTTATTGTTCGAATTTATACTTTAATAAATATCGAATTTTTTTCTTGTAAAATGTCAGTAAACGAATTCCCGGTTGATGAAGCAGAAACTTGGGGTGCCATTTATATTCTGGTCAGGTAACGGTTAAGGTTAGGTTTAGTAGTTTTTAAAAATGGATTTTTGATACGGTTTTCACACTTGGTTTAAACCGAAAAATTGATAACTTTTTCTTTTTTTTTCATATTTTATTATTTTGAAACACAATTTGTGTTTTTATTTCATTTTTATCATTTCCATTTTATTATTTAAATAGATCTTTTACTTGAATTCGGTATTGTTGTTGACATTGTAATAACACGAGTGCAGAAGTATTAAGTGAAAAGAAAAAGGTTAATTTCACGGACCCAGCAGTGTTTTATGTTTCTTAGTATACAGTAGAAGAAATACTTTTTGTTGTTATCACGTGCATTTATCGATTTTTCTAAAGGTAAAACTCTCTTATATAACCAGTAATTTAAGCATGGTAAAATGTTAATATTTACACGAATGCTTTGCAAAATCAACTTAACAATTTTCACTCCACTTAATAATTTCATAAAATAAATAAGGGAAAAAATTCATTTAATGAGTCAATTAATTTTTTTCTGTTTTATAATGTTTTAATATGAAAAAAAAAACTGTTTTCATATTCTAATATGCAAATTTGCATGTACTTTGTGGGTTATGTTGATTTAAATTAAATAATCGGTTATTTTTTCAAATTTGTTTGTTTAAAATATAAAGTAAAATGCACGACTGAACCAAGTTTTAATTAAAAGTGGAAGTAAAATGTTTTCGTACATGTTTTGTTTCTCTATCTTAATTAGATGATGGTTTTTTGCAGGTTTCACCTTCTTTTCATCTTTTTAATTGTTTTTGATTGCGTAATATTTTTTCTTACAGAATATTATCTAACTTTAATTTAACGAAAATCTCATTCACTCATTCTGAAACAATTTAAATAAATAAATAAATTTAAAATTTATTATTCATATAACTCGAAACTGAATATAAATAAATCTCTTTATTTTTATAAAAGCAGTTTACACGTGGTGTTTTGCAGTAAAAACATTAGTCGAATAAGACAGCACCACCTGGAGCCTTTTTCTTTCCCATCAGTGAAGTTTAATATAAAATTTGTATTAAGTACATAAAGTTAGTAGATAAAACAAATTTTTTTTGCTAGAAATTTATGAGTTTATGCAAATTTTTGCATGTTTATATGCATTTTGACGCTAACAATAGATTTCTAATTTGTTGAGGGTCATTGTACCATTAATTACTTCCTATTTTTTATTCTAATTGATCTATCTATCAAAGGCAAACCGCTGTAAGGTGAACACTTAAACCGATTCCAATAATTAAAAAAAACAAACGATTCTTTAATTAGTCTGAAATTCAGTTTACAATCGAATCGGAACTATTTTGCACTTTAGTTTAATTAGATTTTTAATTTTACTTAAGATCTCGAATGACAAATGGAAACTTTCACAACCAGATAAAAACAAGCTGTTATTATCAAAATAAATATATTCTAGATTGCAAACAAATCATACTTTTACACAGAAAAAATAATAATTTATTGTTAATCAAGGAATTAGTTGCTGTTGATGAAACAGCACTTAATTAGGTAGGCAAAACATGCATACGTGTTGTTGTTTTATCTTTATTGTGTACTCAGGGGCAACATTCATTATCTATGCAAGTTTTTGTTAACTAAATAAGTTGCGCTTTCATGAGCCAGCAAATAATTTCTTAATTAAGTAGAAATAGAAATAATTGTTTAGAAAATTTCAATCAACATGGAATAATTCTGTTGTAAATGTTTTTTTTTATTTATTTACTAATACTTATCTCTACTTTACCGCTCACGCCGTTTATTTGTAAGTAGATCGATAAATTCTAGAGTTCAATTATTGATACGTTCCCTAGTATGTGTGCGGTATGTTCTTTCAAAGGGGACTTGAATCATAAAAAAAGAATTTATTATTATATTTTTTTCATATACAGTATATATATCTACAGTTTTAATAT
>JAQFZN010001227.1:0-17586 GCA_034687075.1 Geophilus carpophagus | reverse complement strand
TGATTTTTCCCTTACACTAATTTTAACTTAAAATAAATCATAAGTATAACGTAAAAATGCCTTGCGCAAACACACTATTGTCATATTAATATTTAAATGGTTACCACCTTATTGTAAGGTTAAATCGTATCTAATTTGCATAAATGTTGCCAGTTGAGCCCACTCTCTCAAAGAGAGAGGGAGTTGACCTCTTTTATTTCTGTAATTCTGTTGGGCCGTTTAACAAGCAATAAATGGTCTCTTATTGTTAACACTAGAACGGCCAGATAATCGGACTACCTAGAACAGCCAGAAGGAGTCAATTGACCCCAGTTAGCTAAATAGTAAACTGGTAAATAATTCATGATAATTTTATGTAAAATTAGTCACTTGATTTATAGCTATTATTGATGAGTAAATTCTATCAATTACCCAAACATTTTAGAACCAAAATACAACAAAATACGAAAAAGTCTGGGCTTGTTATGGTTGAACTTTGGGCACTCTGGTAACAGTAACTAAAAACACTTACAATTTTTATGATTTCTTATTATTATATATTATTATGTATTTTTTATGTATTATCACTTATAATTATGTTTAATATGATAGGCTATCATATATGGTAATTTATTTGATTTTTAAGGTTTTAATCAAAATTGAAAATTTGGGGTCAAATGACCCCTTTAGTCGTTCTAGGTAAATTGGTATTTTTTTCTAAAATGACTTTAGCATTTACAATTTTTTTTTCAGCAATTCATTAATTTAATGATTTTAGGAAAAGTCAAAAAAAGATAGATTAAAAAAACAATTTTAAGGTATATTTTTACAACTTTGAAATTGCAAAAAGGGTCAAATGACCTCTCTGGCCATTCTAGTGTTAACAAGGAAAATCTAACTGCATTTTTAATTTTCTTGATGACGTCACACATGAGTCCCGTCACAGATTCAACTGCAAAAAATATAATTTTATTACATAAAATAACATTAAACTGCATAAAATAAACCCTATTTTATATTTATAAACCCTCATAAGTTTGTTATAATACTGATCAAACGGCAAATGTAGATGAAATCATTTTGCTGCATGTATATATTTTTAGTAAGGTTAGACTTGAACTTTTAATGATAATATTGTTATAGAATTTTCAAGAAAAATTGCACTTTTAATTATTTATTATTTCTGTTCGCTTTGAAACCTGATAAATTTGAAACTTTTCTAATAATTTTTCTAATAACGATTTTATAATGATACTGTATTTACATTTTTGTGCTCGGTCGTTATAGCTCCCAAGACATTATTGTAAGTAAACTGAGAGCTATAATGTAAACAGATCTATACATAAATCAAATTAATATTTTAAAATGAAAAAACAATTTGTTTTTCTCGGTGATGCTAAGCAACCATTTTTATTATTAGATTATTAAAACCATTGTGTCGTTTCGCCTTTCTGAATACCTCCAGGTGAAAATAACATCCAATTTCATAAGTAAATAGATCTTAGGGATGTGTTGCTCAAGTGGTTTTTATTATAAAATTGTTTTTATTTAAATTTAATCGAATTTGCTCCTCTATTACATAGATGTCCCATTATGAGTAGGGTTTGTCATTTGAAAAAAAGACAGGCAGTAGAACATTTTAAACTTATTTATACAATATAGTAGGAACTGTACATTAATTACAGGAGAACAGTGGTTTTCATTGCAAAAATGATACAAATAAGTAAATTATTTCCAAACAAATTATTATTATTATTTCAAATTTTTAGTATATTAAGAAAAAGAAAAATACATATACAATGCCACTCAGAAGAGGGAAAAACTTAAAATCCCTAAATTACAAACAATTCTTTTTAATTGGTTATGAAATTTCTCAATACCAATAAAAATCGAAATAACTGTTAAAAAGTGCATTGGAATGTATGGTGTACGCCTTGTTACAGTTATGCTATCGGAAACAGTAAATTCTAATCAAAAAAAATACTAGAAATACATGTATCAAATAATGTATATAATTTTTTTTAATATTAACTTTGCTTTATTATTAATTGAGTAAAATTCCTGCATTGTAGATATAATTTGATTTCCAGTTAATTTGTTATGCAAATAATGTTTCACTTCGTTCAGCATACATTGGCAGTGATATTATAGATACAATGTATACGGTTCATTTGATAAATATGATAAGGATAAGTTCACATCGAACATCCCACTTAAGTTTACTTCCTGTCAGAGATTTAATAAATTGTTATAGCCCTTTGACGGCTTGGAAAATAATAACAAGTTACATATTACATAGTTTAACTTAAAAATTCCTGTAGGATCATTTAACAAAATTCATACAAACCACTGCAATAAGAACCAAATTTATAAGAATATTGGGAGCAGTTAAAATGCTTTTGTTGATTTTTAATAGAATTGGTTCTTAACAGGTGATTATTACAAGAAAAAGTTATTTACAAAGATTAGAATCACTATGATTATCAATACATCAAACGCCATTTTAGTTTGTCATTGTACAATTTGTTTAACTTGATAAAAATTAATTTCGAATTTACACAAAAATTTTAATTAAAATGAAAATTCAGTTGCTCGAATCTAAGCAAAAAAAAGCAAAATTAAACACAACACATTAATCGTGGCAAAAAAAATTATTGCTACTTACACTTCAAGCTAAAAAGCTTAAATATAAACTACACCATAATTTACAATAATTAAAATCACATGACAGAATGAAATCATGAAAACATTTACATATGATCTTTTTTTTCTTTTAATTTAAATCACGAAAATAAATAAATTTATCAAACTAACCTGCACATTACATGTGAACTATTTCGAAAGTCAAATAAATACGAAAAATAAAAATTCGCCGTTTGCCTCAACACCATTTACACACATTTACACACGCACACCAGTTTTTAAATCAGTTACACGATATTTTCCTACACCAGATTTCTTCATGAACTACGGCTGTCTGAATGAGAGTCCCCGTTACGGGTATCACTTGTGCTAGTGGAATCTGATTGATTACCATTATCAGTACTACAACTACCACTACTGTTGGTGTTTTCTGTAGATGCTCTACGTTTCGGTTGGAACTCAGTTATGATGACTGTCACATTGTTAACAGTTACTGCTTTGTGTTGCGCACTACTTCGGTCAACATTTTTTAATTTAGGTCTGAAAAACAAAAATCGTATTTTTTTTTAAACATTTTGACTAAATGGATTTTGTAGATTTCTCTGTAATAAATCGTATCTAATTTTTACTTTTCATTACCTTACTTTCCTGGTAGTTTTACTTTCAAAATTACTTCCTTTCTTGTCACTTTTTCCAGACTCTTTCTTGGATTTTGCTTGTGCTTGCGCTTGTGTATATTGCTGTGCGGCTTGTTGCGCGACGAGCTGAGGGTTAATCCGCGGTTTCCTAGTGAAAATCAAACGTTAGGCGAGTAGTTTTTAATAAGGATGCAACAACAACCTTGTCGAGGTTCCTTTCCTAACATCACACATTAAACACTTGAAAGCTTCTGCTGAGTTACGGTAAGTGCAAACACTGCAATCCCAAAAATTATCCTCGGCTAGTTTTGAATGTCTCTTAGATCGTCTGAAAGAAAGATATTATTTAAATCGCTAAAAAAAACTTTAAAGTGATGGCATTTTTGGTAAGTAGTAGCACCAATAAGGTGAAGCCTCTAGCGTTAGTGTAAGGTCATTATCTTACCTGTTAGGACTCTTCTTATGATCCATTATTCGTTCCCAATGACAAATATATGCATGTACAACAGCAAAATCGAAAATTTACCAACTCCCAATGCAGAACAAGCAATATGGCGCGATTAAATGGCATTGGCAATTCTATTCTGCTGTTGCATCTCAGGCCAGGGCCAGCTTCTCACGTCTTCCATCTAAAAATAATGTCAGCGTCATCTGATGTTGACACGTGAAATCAAAAATATCTCGAACATTTAAGTTTATTTTTTTTACATCACCTGTCTGAGTACAATTGCGTAGTTTATTCAGATGATTTTTATCCTTTAGTGCAAGAATCTGTTAACGGATTAATCGAGCTGAGTATCACTTTGGGAGCACAATAATCAGTAACCTGTAATGATACAGAGATCGGGCGAACCGATCTGAGTATTTCACTTCAACAGTCATTGGAAGCCATTTTTAGTCCACATAAGTGTGCGTAGATCAGATATGACAATATTAGCCTAAAATTCCTTAAATAATTTTATGCCGAACAATCGATTAAAAAATAAAATGCGTATAAATAATTTCTGCTTAAATGACATATAATTATGTGTAGTTTTTCGTTGTAACACAAGTAGAGTTGCTGTAGTTAGTCCCATGCGCAGACGGAGTGCAAAGTGGTGTTCTATTTGTGAAAACCTAAAGATCTTCCACCATGGTTAGTCCCTTGTTGAAAATAACCAATCAGAATGCATGTTTCACGACAAAGTAATTTTTTTTTCGCAATATGGAGTCATTATCGGAAGCACATGTGTATTCTGTGGTTTACAATTCATAATCGTAACACATTCCATTAATAACAACATTTATCAACTACAAGACGTCACAATACCGTTATTTTGAACATTGCGTCGTGCATGTAATTACCGAGAAAGACTATCGCAAATGTCACCGAACATGTACCGGTGATTTTGAAGTTCAGATTTTAATTTTGTTTATTTAGAAATGGCAACTCTGAATTCTAAATCTATCGCTGAATTAGAAGTTCGTCTTCAAGCATGGGCAGACGGATTGAGAGAAAGTGTGGATCCATTACCACTCTTAGCTCGGTAAATTTAAAATAAAAGAATGAAATTTTTGAATAGACGTTAAAAGATAACAAACCAAAAATTATATTATTTATTTATTATAATTTTTTTTTATAGTATTGCAGAACTTGTAGAAAAGGAAACAGAAGCATATCTTAAAATGGACCCTGATCCATTTGATGACAGGCATCCAGGTAATGTGTATATATATTTATTTTAACTATAAAAACCCTAATTTTAATACTGTATATTGTAATTTATCTATAATTTTACAGGTAGAGCTGATCCACAATGTACTTTAGGACATATATTAAAAACGCTTTTTAAGAATGATGACTTTATGAATAAGGTATAGTTAGAAAAAAATTAAAGAGTAAAATGTTTGCTTTATTGTGAGTGTGGGGGTACGAAGTTCGACCGTGTTCAGGTGTGAATTCAAAACTGAACTGAACTGAACTGGAAATGGAAATCGTTTTGGTTTTCCATTGTCAACATTAACTTTTATTCTGTTCTGCTTATGCTCATGAACATTGTTTATTTCTTGCATTGTTATCAAGCTGACAGTTAAATGTAAAATGTAAATTTTTTTATTTTATTAAATTTGCAATAATTATTAATTTATTCTTTTCAGCTTGTCAACAACTATATTTTACATCGTGATTGCCGAAATTTAAATATGGCAGCATGTCGCCTACTTCTAGGAGTTATGCCTGGTCTTGAAACTTCAATAGTATTTCAAGAAACTGAAGGCTTAGTTCCAAAACTATTCCTATGGGCTGAAAGTGCTTCGGAACCATTACGATCTTACGCTACAGGTTTATTAGCGGCAGCGATGGAAATTCAGGATATTGCAGGCAATTTTCGTGAGCAAAATTCACGTTTAGTGCCTTTAATGTTAAAAAGATTATGGGCATTGTGCGAAGACGAAACTAATATGCAAGTAAATGGAAATTCACATCTTACAATTAATGAAGATAACAAGATTTCACTTAATGAAGATAACAAGATTTCACTTAATGAAGATGCTTGTGATGCAACGGATCATGATGGTGAAAAACCGGATGTTGCAAAAGTAAATTTGAATTTTTCAATAATTCAATGGAATAATATTTATATATTTTCACATAATTTATTTTCTGTTTAGGTCAGAGGTAATGAATGTAAATTTTCACCGTTTGCATCGCCGAGACATTACATTGGAGTTAACGAAAACAGTAACAGCAGTTGGGCAGAAATGGAACAGTTTGTTATTGGATCTCACAAAATGTATCCACTAAATAGAAAAATGAAACAACGATTAATTTTACAGTATTTAACTCCGATGGGGGAATATCAAGAAGTAAGAAATGAAAACAACAGTTGAAAACAATCTTTTCTTTAATAAATATATTTTTTAATAGCTTTTAGGTAATATGTTTGAACATAGCGCATTAAGTTTGATTCTACATTTTATAAATTTAAAAGTAAACACAGATGTTAGATTGGCATTTGAAGCACTAAAAGTATATAAACATGAAAATTTATTATTTTTAGTTTCAATATATAAATTTTGTTTTACAATTACAGTATTTAGCAGCACTTTTGTGCCATAAAAAATTCGCGGTAGAATTTATAGGAGTACATGGATTAGAGCAGTTATTAGTTGTTCATCGACCGTCAATTGCTGCCACTGGTGTTTCGATGTGTTTGTATTATCTTGCATATAGTGAAGATGCGATGGAACGAGTTTGCCTTTTATCAGATTATGTTTTATCTGATCTCGTCAGGTAATGAATTTCAATTTTTTCTTTTTTTTCCTCTGAATTAATTTTGTTTGTTTGATTTTAGTTACGCTTTGTGGTTATTAGAATGTTCGCATGAATCCGGTAGATGTCATGCTACAATGTTTTTTGGTTTATCATTTCATTTTCAAAGGATATTAGATTTTTTTGATGCTCAAGATGGACTTCGCAAGTTATTTAATGTTGTATGTAGTAGTAATATTATTGGGTGAAATGATAATTGAGAATCAATACCCCATAACGGAAAAGTCCATTGATTTGTTATTGCTTACATTGCAAAACGAAAAAGTAGGAAATTTGGAACGAATTAAAGTTCCTGTGACAAATTTATAAGCATGTGCATTATTGGTTTGACATTATAAAAATTTCGCATTTCCTAAATGCGAAGTAAAATTCATATTTATTTTGATGTACGGCCAACTTAAATGATTGGCCAAGAAGAGAGATAAAACATTAATGAATAAAATTGGAATAACTAAGCGACTATAAAAATAATGTTTGAAGTGTATTAATTCGTTTATTTCGATTTGTTTCTACTAATTGTGAGGGAAAGTATAAGTCACCGGGGATCATGCAGATTCTAGCTTAGTGCAGCTAAATTCTGCATCGTTCTCCATTATATAATTGAATAGTAAAAAGGAAATTAGTGTATTTTTTAATTAATAAAAATATTTATAAATTCTAGATAAGTACATTAGAAGTTCTCACGATCGATGGTCAAGCAGAGTTATTTAGCGACGATGAAGTTTTTGCATCCAGACAAACTGCCCGCCATGTATGCGTTGCTTTAAAACGTTATTACGAAGCTCATTTAGCGAAAAAAGCCGAACAGATTCGTCGTAATCAGAATCGAAGTCAAGGAGTTTACTCCCACGCTACGCCACTTGGAAAAGCATCTAAATTTTCTTCAGAAGTTATTCAGGAGAATCTGGAAACGGTATCGTTAATGCCATTTGGACATAAGTGGGAACCTGTCGACAAGCTGCACGAATTAGCCGGTGTAACACTGTTGCTACAATTAATCGCTATGACACTCGAGTGGAATTACTCGGGAAGAGCTGAAACTGTTCGAAGCGCATTGGACATTTTGACAGTTTGTTCGGTGATGGCTAAGACTCAATTAGCTTTATGCGAATCTGTTCCACTGCCAGAGGATGCGAGTCCAATGGGAATGAGTATTTTGTTGGGTGCTGCTGAAGGAGAAATTATATCAGATCCTGATGTACAACGAGCAGCATTAAACGTAATCATAAACTGCGTTTGTGGACCTGTTCAAAGGGTTTGTTGCTTGACAGTTATATTCATTTATTTCTTTATTAATTTTTTATTTTTGGAATTTTTAGTTTAACGGAACAATCGGAAGGGTTGTTAGCGGAAGTACAAAAAAGAAGATGTCAATGAGAAATGGGGAAGATTTACTGAATAAAATGTGGTACTGCGTGCGTTCCCACAATGGGATTATGGTAATTTGAATTGATTTGTTTTTGTCACTTGATTTGATGATCTGTTTATATATTTCTAGGTATTGCTTTCTCTTTTAATGGTCAAAACTCCAATTACTGATGCTGATTCCATTCGCGCTTTAGCATGTAAAGCGTTGATGGGGTTAGCTAGATGTGACACTGTCAAACAAATTATAAGCAAGTTATCATTGTTTACTAGGGGACAATTGCAAGGTTAAAATTTGGGAAGAAATTAAAAATAATCGCAAATTGGTGTCATTTACATTTACATTTTATATTTACAGTATTAATGAAAGAACCCGTTCTTCAAGACAAACGGCCTGATCACATCAAATTTTGCAAATACGCTTTGGAATTAATTGAAAGAGTGACCGGTAAACCGTTGGCAACTGGTTTAGAATCGTCCATTTTTAAAATAAACAAAGCCGACGTCGTTGCCCAAACTAAAATTATATACCATGGAAAGGAATTACTCCAATTGATTCATCAACACCTATTAAATAAGGGCTATGCAGAGTCTGCTGCAGTTCTACAACGCGAAGCAAATCTTCCAATGGGACCCCCGAAGATTGGTTCCACTGCTGCGACATCGAGACTCGTTTCAAATTCGCCACAAACGACGAAATTATCGCGCAGCGTACATTCGTCTTTAATTCTTCCAGTTGCTAGTTGTTCGCGGTCATCAGTTACACCATGTGCAACTTCTGCATCGTGTTCTCTAATTAATGGGCCTGTTGGATCAATTAGGGTTAGTTTGGGAAGTAATAGACCTTTGGCAATAGTTGATAGATGTCCGCAGAAGACACCGAGTTCTCTTCGGCCATCTTTATTAGAAAAAAGTCAAACTGGAACCGGATATCAACAAAGTCCTATAATGAAGAAGCAACAAATGATACAATCAACCGGAAATGTAATGGTGAATTCTGGGTCGACGATAACTCTTGATAATATTGTGACGGAATATTTGAGAAAACAGCACGCTTTATGTAAAAATCCTGTGATTACGTGTCCACCATTCGATTTATTTGTGTAAGTTTACGGTGGTTTTTTTTAGTTTGCAAAGTCTATTTGTTAATTTCAATTTATTTTTTCTTTTAAAGACCTCATTCATGTCCAATTCCGAAATTTCGAAATTGTGCACCGACTAATTTTACTGGAAGATCTCAAAGAAGACTGGTAATACTAATTTTATGTTATCGAATATTATTTTGTGTTAATATTTAACTATTTCTTTTTATTCTACGAATTGCAGCTTTTCCCACCATATGGAGGCATTGATGGTTCAAAAATGGATCGAAAGTTAATTTTTAGTCGTTTTCGTCCCGTGAGAATTTATAGGGATGTAGAAGACGATGGATGTTTTACTTGTGGAGCTTTTACTGTAAATATATAACTGATTCTTCACTATTTTGTCTTAATTTTATTTATTAATTTTTTTTTATGTTAGGCTTGTGATCAGATGATTGCTCTTGGAACTTATGCTGGTGAACTGAAATTATACAATGTATATTCAGGTCAAGAAGAAGCATCTTACGTTTGTCACGATTCCGGATTAACTCATTGCGAACCATCAAAAGTAGATTTTGATTAAAACAATTCAAATCTTAAGTTTTATTTTCATTTTTTTGTTTTTTTTTCAATTTAAAACAAGGATGGAAAATTAGTTCTTACCTCAAATTCTTGGCGGAGACCATTATCAGCTTTATGGAACATCAGTGGCACATTTGGGATTAAGTAATCATTCTTATTTCTTTTGTTTTTAGCTAATGATTTTTTTAGTTTTATTATTAGTAGTATTATTATTATAACATTTTCTTTCAGACATTCGTTTGAAGAGGATTATTATGTGGAATTTAGTCGGCTAGCTCAGGATCGAATTATCGGAACCAAAGGAGAAACTGCTCACGTAAATAATAAATTATTCGATTAATATGCAGATTACATAGAGATGATTTTTTTATTTTAAGATTTATGATGCAACAACAGGTCAACGTATAATGACTTTACGAGACCCGGATCGTTCAAATAATTATACGAAAAACCGAGCAACTTTCGGACCAACAGATGAATTAGTCTTATCTGATGGAGTGTTATGGGATGTGCTTTCTCAGACTGCTATTCATAAATTTGATAAATTTAATCCACATATTAATGGTGTTTTCCATCCCAACGGCCTAGAAATTATCGCCAATTCTGAAATTGTAATTATAGACGATTACTGTCCAATTTCGTATATTTTGAAATTAATCGTTTTATGTTTTTACCAGTGGGATTTGAGGACATTCCATCTTTTACATACCGTCCCCGCGCTAGATCAGTGTCAAATAACATTCAATCATCAAGGAAATATTATATACGGAGCGATGCATACATCCGAGGATGCAGTAGAAATGGAAGAAGATCAATTGAAAAGTCCATTCGGTTCCTCTTTTCGAACTTTTGACGCAACTGATTATTCCAGCATTGGTATTTATTTATAAGATGTGAAATATAAACACAAATAATTAATTGTTATTATTAATTTCAGCTACTATTGATATTAGGAAGAACATTTTTGATTTATGTACCGATAAATCAGATTGTTTCTTGGCTATAATCGAAGTAAGAAATAAGGAATGAGGAAATGTTAAAATTTTTTAACTTTTTTGGGGGATTTCAGAATCAAACAGCTCGAGATGGTTTGAACGTGGAAAGTATATGTAGGCTTTACGAAGTTGGGAGACTACGTGGAGAAGAGGATGATGTAGTAAACATGTTTTATTTTTCGTTTTTATTTTCTATTGTGTTTCGTATTTGAATGGAAATTTAAAATATTACTTGTTCAATAGGAAGATGATGATGAGGAGGAGGAAGCAGATTTGGGAACTGATGATGACGATGATGACGATGATGACGATGATGACGATGATGACGATGATGACGACGACGACGACGACGACGACGACGACGACGACGATGATGACGATAATGGTAGATTTATTTATTTTTGTTATATTTATTTATTTATTTTATTTTGTTCTTAAAGATGTAGATGATAATGCTGAAAATGGAAATGACGCCGAGAATGAAAATGAAGATGATGACGATTCATCGTCTTTATCAAGTGATGAAGATGATGATGTTTTATTCGCATTAAACAGTATGTGAGACTAAATTTGATTTTTTTTTTGATGAATTTGAAATTTTTTGGAATTTTTAAAGACAACAATTATTTTGTACAGTTAAGTAATAAAGACAAACAGAATATTTTTACATTTTACCCCTTTCTAACATTAAATTTATTTTTGTCTCAGGATTGATACTATGTAAAAGTTGTTTTGGTATTAAATGAATTTATCAAATTGGCCTTGTAAACGTTTTTTTTTATTTTTTTCTTAAAATAATTTTATAAATTGAAAGATGAAGGGATTTCGCATTTGGTACAGATCAAAGGACACACAGAAATTTTTAGTGGCAAAAAATTATTGTTTAAGACATTCTAATTGGGAATGAAAAAAAAATTTTTTTAATATTTTATTTGTGCCAAGTTTTTGTTTATTTTTTATTTTTTAGATTTTTTTGTCTAAATAATCATTATTCCCAATAGTTAACGTCTCAAACAAAAAAGTTCTGTCACGGGGTTGGAACAAAAGCTCGAATCGCATTTAGGCAATAAATAAACCAAAATCCGCCTGCATAAAAGACTGGAACCAACTGACGAAGTGGGTAGCCTTCCCCATTTGTGCCATTTTCTTCATCACTGCCCGGTGGTGCGCTGCCTTCTCCAGCGCCAGCTTTGAATAAATCAAATTATACATTAGTTTTCAACTAGAGTTGTACTTGTTACTAACCTTTTGATCCGGCTCTTTGTGATCCAGCTACTTGTGATCCGGTTCTTTGTGATCCGGTTACTTGTGATCCGGTTACTTGTGATCCGGCTCCCTGTGATCCGGTCCCTTGTGATCCAGTTCCTGGTGATCCGGTTCCTTGTGATCCGGTTCCTGGTGATCCGGTTCCTTGTGTTCCGGTTCCGGTTCCTTGTGATCCGGCTCCGTGTGTTCCGGTTCCGGTTCCTTGTGATCCGGCTCCTGGTGATCCGGCTCCTTGTGATCCGGTTCCTTTACTAGGACTTTTTTGGGATTTTTGGGATCCGCTTCCGCTTTTTGCCGATTTGCGACTACCCGATCTGAGAATATCTTTGAACACATTAACAACTAGACATTTTTGCGCGATTTGTGAGTTTTTACCTTTGGGATATGGATGAACTCAAACGTTTCTCGAGCCCTTTGTAAATTTCACACTCCTCTTCTTTCAACTCCTTTTTAAATAAATAAAAGAAAGTGAAAAATTATATTAATAATTGTTGTACTATAAGTACAGCTAATCTCTGAATGCTCTTTTGCTGACTCTCTAATTCGTCCATTTCTTCTTGCTCGTCTTCTCGACAACTTTCTGGACCGGGATCGGTGTCACTTTTCACTTTATCCGGATCAGCTTCATCAGGTTCGGTTTCCTCTATTGGTTCTTCCTCCGCGGCGGAAACTTGTTCTTCTTCTTCTTCGGCCATTTTTGTTCGCTAAATTCGTCTAGAAAATTCAGCCTTAATCAACGTTCCTTTTGAAATTTTTCTTTAATGCACCCACTCAAACTAAAAGAATTTATAAATTGAACGATTCAATTAATAGTAACTGAAAAGAATGTAGAACGAATATAGAAAATAGGCTTATATTGTAAGTATATGGATTTTTTTTTATTAGCAAATTCAAATTTATTATATTATCCAACGAATAAATCTCACCGTGAGGCAGAATATATGAATTTTAATTTTGTTTCATTGGCATATATATTAGTACCATGTGTGATTTCCGTCCGAATTCGCCTTCGAGCAAACGTTGGCAGTCTGATCGACGTGCTTCGGACAATGATCGCTTACTTTCAATTGTTCTAATTACGTCAGATATAGTTTAACAAAATTCAACAAGTTTTGTATATTGAGAAATGTTATATTAGTGTACTTTTTATTTTTATCAGACTACGGACCATCTACACCAGCTAGTGGCAAAATAAGGCGTTATGGAAATGTTGGGAACAAATAACAAACAAGTATCGTACTGGTGACTACACAGTTGTTGTGCTGGCGCTGAGATTACGTCATTTTAAATCTTGCTCCCGAACATCGAACTGACCTTGTTTGGTTCTCTTATTTTGTGTTGTTCGAACGTTTACTCGTTTAGCATGGAGAACCGCGAAGATATATTAGACGAGTTAACAAGTAAGTAAATTGATTCCAAGTTATCGAAAGGTAAAACTTTATTTAATATGAAATAATTGTCCTCTGTAACTTAAAACCTGTACTAAGCCCAAAAAAATTTCCGTTAAGCCTAATTACACTTGTTTTCATTGAAATTTGAAATTTAGCATTTGAAAAACGTCGACCGAGAGAAATTCCACAAATCTTGGACGATTATCTCGCACAGATCGCCAAAACAGGTGACACAATGTAAGAATAATAAAACTGATTAGCTTCGTGTTCCAATACCCCGTAATTGAATGTTTCGTTGGTTTTTTTTCTTTCTAGTTTTCCATGGTCGAAATTAAAACCGCTCTTTATGTTGAAAATGGAAACAGTAATGCAGAATTTTAACGAAACATCTCCTACGGACGATATAATTCATTGCTCGAACGTTGAAAGATTCAGATACGAAGTGATGAAGGAAAAATTACTCGAAGCCATTGATAACTTTAATAGGTTTGGAAGGAGAATGAGAAATTTTCATTTATCGAATGAAGAATTAATAAAAATGTTGACTTTTCTTTCAGCAGTGCTCCATTTACAATACAGCGATTATGCGAGTTAGTCACGTGCCCAAGAAAACATTATAAGCAGCCGGATAAATTTATGAGAGGATTAGAAAAAGTATAAGAAAAATAAATAGTATTTTATATTTAAAAATTTACAATACTCTAATTTAACATTGAGCATTTAGTTCGCGGTTTGTAAAAATTTATTCATTTTATTTATCGCAGAATGTTCTTGTGGTTAGCACGGTCGAACCAGGATGTAGTCAGTAAGCATATCTTTTTTTTTTTTTTTTAAAAAGAAAACTTAGTAAATTGATAAATGGAAATGGAAATTTTTGCAGTATTTTTGCTTGCGATTGTTCGCGAAAGAAGAGTGAAAATCAAACTGCGGTTTTAAATGGAGTCGGCGATGGAAATTTGAACGGTGTCGAGGGAGGATCATTCGATTCATACATTGAAAATAAATCGAGCCCTACTTCATCTAACAACGGCGATGTGAATGGCAATGCTGATGCAGCAGGAGACAATAAATCAGTCATTTTTGAAAATAATAATAATATTAACAACAGTGTAACGGAGATGGAGACTAAATCTAACCAGGAATTAATAAGAAAAGAACTTATGGTAGAAGAAAGTAATGGTGAAAATTCATTATCAATGGAGGAAAAAAGTGTTGTCAGTTCGGGTAATTTAATTATTTACATAAGATTGAGTAGCATTACTATTTTTATTATACGATTTTTAGACGACATTGTTTCCTCGAGTACCGTTCAATCACTGGAAGAGAAAATTATCTCCAGCGAAGTTGTCGAATCTGACGTTGCGGAAAGTTCGATGGAAAAAACAGTAGATGATGTTACTAGTTTAGTTGCAGATGAAGTCGATAGTAGTTACAAAGAGAAAAGTATAAGTAATACAAGCGAAGAAGAAGTAGAACAGAAAGAAGCAGCGACTGATGACGAACCTAAACAAAGCGATGAGACAGATGGTAATATTTGTCAATCGACCGAAGAAACTAATAAAGAGGTATAATGAGTGATATAAATGGCGATAACAAATTGTACATTTTTTTGTTTATTTAGAATGAAGACGATCAACCTTCAACTTCAAATTTAAGTTTGCAAGATAATGCATCACCATCACCGGCAACTCCAATAGAGGACGATGATGAAGCGGACGAAAATGTACAAACGAGTGATAACGACGATGTCACATTGTCCGTTCATTCGCTAGATAACGAAGCGGCAGACATCGATGACAATACCATGGATGTTCCATTATCGGAAGATTCGAATTCTTCTTCTTTAAATATGGCAACGTCAGTCGATACGAGTAGCAATGAAGCGCATGAAAATGGAATTGAACCTATGGATGAAGATTAACGTATTTACAATGAATAATTTCTAAGTTTAATTAACTTGTGTATGTAGATTTTATGTTTAGTTTTTTAAAAAAAGAGATATAAATTGATAAAGACCACATTGTATTTATTTAACACTGGGTGGAATTAAAGCAATTTATAACTTTTTTCTTTTTTTTAATGATTTGGTGAAATGTCATGAAAAGGAAACTACATAGTTTGTTTTTTTTTTATTTAATAAGTTTTAACTTCTATTCCATTAATGAAGGTTCTTTTTTTTATTGCAGTTTATTTTTTTTTAATTTTTATTTCTAAAATTCTAAGTAGACAACATGAACGAACAGAAGAAATAGAAGATGATGAAACACTAGATAGAGAGATTGTTGCAGCGTCGATGCTCGGTTGCAACCGTTGTAGTTACACGTCAAAATACAACCACGGAGAGTCTCTTGATCAAATTTAAACACTCCGCATTGATTATCCATGTTATCTAACGTGCATCTTCTGATCACCATGATTTCACCAGTTGTCACTATATAGAAAATGAATGATTTAAAGGTAGGTGGGTTAATGGTAAATTAATTTTACCATCTCGTCCGATTACTTTTAAACAGAAATTTGCCGGAAATGTTCCAATATGTCCCTTTTTGGGTTCCATGCATTGTTCAGTATATGTACTTAGAGCAGGGTTGTAAGGATCGTGGCAATTTTCATCAGTTCCATTTCTCGAATGGCACGTGTAGCAGTTGATAGCAGTTGCTGAGAAATAATGATGTTGTTTACTAACTTGCTATTATAACTCAGTTTTAGTACCTTCGGGAAGAGTAAATGTAACGATGCTTAATAAAATAGCGAAATAGGTCATGATCTGAAATAGAGAAAATTAAGATGTATCGACATATTCAAAGAATGTATATTCAAATCCTAAGGTAAGTCTGAAGATGAGAATTTTGTGAGCGTACACATCCGGATCAATACGGTTGCTATGGAAACATCATCTCGATTAAATTGAGAGAAATTCGAGTTAAAAAGCTATTTAGTTATTAATTTTGTACGGTATTTGTGATTTTAATGAAATTTATTAATAATTTACTTAAATGCAATTTACTCACATGTTTTAGGGGGATTAACAAATTATCCTCGTTATCTTTTACCAGGTGGTGGATGGACTGTTTACATGATAATTTTCTCTTGTTTTGACAATAGTGTTATTGATTGATTGCTTTTATAATGTAATTAATGCATTTGCATGTATTTTACGTTAATACGAAAATCGTCGAAAAGACGCATCTAAGTTTTACCATCTGAATAATGATGTTGTTATTTTCCATTCCGTCACTCGATGGCGTTGGTCAAGTTAACATGCAACCTCCGAGTACGCAACGCCATCGGGATGTGAATAGTTGGTACTGTAATCTTTGAAAGTAAATACATTGCATATTATTCGAATGGCGCTCGTCGAAATTGGCGCAAATCTCCGGTACGTAGTATTAGTGTGCCACTGTGCATTAGAGCGAAACAATGGATTACTCAGGACACTACTCTTGTTAAGCAATTGCTATTCAATACAGTTTCGTGTTAGTTTTTTTAATGAATTACTATTTTCAATAATGGCGACTAAGTAAGGGGTTTTTCTGCTGGTAAGACACATTTGATTTATTAGTTTTTCAAGAATTTTTAATTTCCACGAGTTAACAACAAAAAGGGGGCTGATTCACTAAACAATCGTCAAGTGTTTTAGAAGTGGGTGTTCACACTTCTCAAAACAAATAGATCGCTCCAGCTAATTAGAGTAGATATTGTATTAAACAATAAGAAACAATTACTTGCTAGGAAGCAAGAAAACAAACTTAGCTTTTATAAAGCAATCTGATTAGTCCCATAATCTTTTTTTGTTTTATTTATTTTTTAAAGAAACATTGATTTAATTTCAAAAAAATTTTTACAGTTGACCTAGGTTGTGTATTGAAAATACTCCTGTAAAATTTTGTGGAGATTGGATGTAAATTAAGGCCATGCATTAAAGGACACAAACAAACATACACACTCTCATACTCACTCACACCTTGGGAAATATTTATATGGATGTAAGCAGTTTTTATTAATCATTTTAAATTTACTATTACAGAGGAACTACATTATTTATTCAATGCTTATAATAGGATGTCGACGATGTCAACAGGGAAAGACTGATTGTTTGTTTTGTAGAGTATTATAGTGTATTTATATATAAAATATGTATTAATACTTTTAAATTTACTGTTACAGGGGAATTACTATGTATACTCAATGCTGACGATTAGATGTCAACGCAGTAGGACTAATTGTTTGTTTTATAATTACATAATATATTAAAGTGTATTCAAATATAAATGAATAAAATATTATAAGAAATGAGTTTTATTCTTTTAATAAATATATTTAATTAAAAAGCAT
>JAQFZN010001226.1:0-17590 GCA_034687075.1 Geophilus carpophagus | reverse complement strand
TGGCTTTTTTCTAATGACAGTTGTCATATTAATGGTACTTGGCGTTGGCCGGGAAGTATGGTACTTGGAGGGTTAAACATTTAAATATATTTAAATCATTTAAATTCTGGTATCAATTTATGTAATTTATAAGTTTTAAGAATTACTTATAAATATATTAAATTTATATTTTATTACCAATATTGTCTGGAGACTTAGAATTCACAGTCGGGAAGATCTGAAATTTATATTCAGGTGCTAAAACAGCAATAAATTTTATATGGTCTTCAATATAGGCTAAAGAATTTAAAAAAAAATTATTAAATATTTATTGTGTCAAGATGTGAAAATGTTATGAATATGAATACAGCACATATCTGGCAGGAGGAGGTTAGCAATAAAATAAAATAAATTAAAATTTTTATTGTATGAAAAAAAAACTGTTTAATTGTAATTGGTGTTGATTACGGATGTGAATGAACTCTCGTCACAACTTTCTGTCAGTTTCCACATTTACCGTATTTTAGAGCATATAGGCCGCGGCCTATACACAATTTTACAAACGCCACACCCCGTTGCGGCCTATATGAGGGTGAGGCCTATACAAAAAATTTAAAACATTAAAAAAAATAAAAATATAAAATAAAAATATAAATATAAATATAAAATAACTAATTTATTTAAACTTCATTATCAGCTAAATCATCAAAACCATTAAAATCAGAAATATTTGAGTCTGAATCAGATATTTCCAAGTTTATATATGCTTTATTAACATCATGACGTCACTCAAGTACTGCCTATACCCGGGTGCAGCCTATACATCGGGTGCAGCCTATACATCGGGTGCGGCCTATTCAAAATTTTTCTACACAATAAGCTCAATCACTCGGCTTATGCAGGGGTGTGGCCTATCCATAGGGGCGGCCTATATGCACTAAAACGGCCTGTCAAACTCAAATGCTAACACGGGCCAAATAAACAAGGTCAAAGTTTATGTGGGCTGCAAAAAAAACTTCAAATTTATAGAAATGCAAGGAAGTACACAACTTTTAATGTGGTAGTTATTATTTGCTTATAGGCTATTTAACAGTCTTTAACAAAATAATAACTACCACGTCATTAGTAATGTTAAATATTTGCTGCTATTGGTGGTTTGTTATTATTGCCTGGGCCGCAGAAACACCCTTTGTGGGCCACATGCGACCTGCGGGCCGCGAGTTTGATACCCCTGCGCTAAAATACGGTATTTCTTCTAAAACCAACTGAAACTTGTACTGATCATGTGATTCATACAAATTATGTAACACAAATTGTTCATCTGAAAGTTAAAATTGTTTTATTTCAAATGAATCACTCAACCAAATCTTAATAAACAATTGTCTAATCTTACCTCAACAGAAATGATCATTAAAAAAGCCTTAATGTGTCTATTACTTCACAATACTCTGTTACATTAAGCCATACATGAATCAGGTTGAATAACGGTCCACACTAATCTCTGTAGACCCAATCCGAAAGTAATGTATGTAAAAGACTAAATCGAAATGATGGAAGCTAATAAATGCTCTAATTGAGCAACATTTATTTGAGTTAATAAAAAAATACACGATTTCTATTGTAATACCATCATAAAAATGAGCTCGATCAACTAATTCACTTAAATCGATTCTGAGAATATAATTTCTTTCATTCTCACTAATAAAAGGCCAAACATATTTTACACAAATTATAAGATCTTAATACACCATTTACCCACAAAGCACACAACATCCCATGGACGTCCATAGAAGGTCCAAACATCTAATTTATATCCACATACAAGGAATGACATCCCATAGACATCTATACAAGATCATAAAATAGACATCCATATGAAATTATGCAGTGGACATCTCATGGACATCCACATAAGGTCGTAAAGGAGGCATCCATTTAAAATCATCCAGTTGACATCCCATGGACATCCAGCAGACATCCATGGACATCCAGCAGACATCCCATGGACATCCAGCAGACATCCCATGGACATCCACATAATTCATTCATTTTTAATTATTTTTTTATTACTTAACAGAAAAATAATACAAATAACAATAAAAAATCGAACTTAATAATTAGATACTTAAGTGGTCTTTTCACATCTGTATCACCTGATCCTAAAATGATTTGATTTTCTTGTTGAAGATTCTTTTATTTTGGTTGATATTGTGTATATTATTTGCTTAGTAAATAAATAATTTTTGAAAGACAATTGTTTTAACCGAATTTTCTTATAAAAAATTAGGTCAATCATGTAGTGGGTTTTATAACTGTCTGAGAAAATGTGCTCCCCTTATGGCCCTAATATGTGCATCCTGTCTTTTGTTTACTAGTTTACTACTTCAAGGTTAGGTACCTAACCTTGAATATTGGTATTTTCCCCTTTATTTGGTATTGAGACTTGAAGAAGCACACAAGTGTGATTGTGGGACTGAAGGCACTGCATTAACAACAAGAGAAAATATTACCAGGTAAGGCAATATTTTTTTCATTAAAATAATTTAGTTTATGAGAGAGTGAAGAGGAATTATTAAATGCTTGCTACAATTTAATAAAATTATAATTTTAATAAATGAATAATAATTTATTTAAACCAAATTACTTGATCGAAAGTAGGATAAAATCTGCTGATTGAATCCCATCCGGGTAAAAATACTAAAATAGCTTCTACCTGTGAAAAATTTTAAACAAAAAAAATTCGAAAAGCTTGGATATGAAATGAGTGAAAAGAAACGCCCATTTGTTCAATTTTTTATTCTGTAATAATTCATATGCCGTATTTATTTGCACACTCTCAAGTGAAAACAGATGGCAAAGGGTTGAAGCTTTTTTTTTGGATCAATTTAAGACGCCATTTTGTATCTGTAGGTTATTTTTTCTTTAAATATTTAGTTTGTTTATACTCGGTTTCCCACATGTCTTAGTATACTTATTGATTTTTCTATGTTTCCAATGTTTTCTTTTTAAATATGTAAAATGTTGAAATTAAAATAGAAGAATATTCTAAATAAGAATTAATTTTTTTATATTTTTAACTATAAAATTTAAGAGGTAAAGTGCTAATTGGTATTAAAATTGGTAAGGGATTAAAAATAGAGTGAAAAAGTTAACTATCGTAAAGCAACCTTTGGCTCGACGAAACAAAATGAATTGTCCCTTTTAGGGTGTTTAGATCGATAAATTGAACAGTGGTCAGCTGATTTGCTCATTTATAATAAATTAACTGGTTTTGTGTAAGAAATTTGTTATTGCTGTGTGCACTTGATCGAGTACTGAACTCGCAATGAAAGGAAAATTTTTATTATTATTTTCATTATTATTAATGGCTGTTGTTATTGTTATTATTTGTATCTTTATTTTCTTAAAGAAATGTTTATAAGCGGTTAAGTTTTTAATTTTAGGTTTAACAATTTTAATATTTCTTTTTAAAAAAAATTAAGTGGTTAATAAATGTCAAAGTATTATATTTGCTATTGTTTTCTCAAACTTAAGGAAATTTAATATTTTAATTAAGTTTAAAAGTTGTGTAAATGAAACTTTAATTGAAACATTGATTAAGGAATAAAGCAGGAAGATGATTAGATTTGTGAAATTAAAATGATTTTAAGTAAATAGAGTTTCATGTTTATATTTTTTGACAACTAGAGATAATAACGACTGATAAATCACACTAGGTGTTTACAATTTCGTTAAGCCAATATTAAAAGTTTGTTTGAATAACTCAAGATAAGTAAAATATTACAAAAAGTCACTCACATTGATTATTCTTAAATAAAATCATAAACACGCGTTTAAAATCACAACAAGAGTATGCAAATCGTAGTTTTGTAATACAAAATACATATCTGCAGGTATAAAAGACAAAATTCAGCTGATTTGTGAAATTCTAACTAAATAAATATTTGTATTATATTTTTAATTCCAAGTTTTACTTTACACCCACACTTATTAGAGATGTTAGGTATCGTTTTCAAGTGCATTGTTTACAAATATGCAAAAGTTTAAAAATAGATAATGTTTAAATCAAATAGTTTTTCTATTTTTCTATTGGGTAAAATATTCTATCTTTACAGAAAAATGATCCAGCTTTCTTCCTTCCTTTTCCGAGATTGTAAATCTAACAGTTGAATCGTTTTTGACTAATATCAGGAAGTTTCTGATGACTGAAAGTAAAAAATTTATTCAAAAACAATTTTTTTTTAAAAATATTTAAAAATTTGTTTATTTTACTTAATCATTTCTAATACATCTTCTAGAAATAATTCCTTTACCGGAAAAGTAAATCCTGAGATGTTTAAAACAGGACAATTACCTTAAAGTTAAAACAGTATTAAAAATTAAAAATTAATCCTTAGGCAATATACGATAAACTCCTAAGAAGAATATTTTTTAACATCCAATTTTTTTTCTCTTCAGATTTTATATTAAGGCTTACGCAATTATGAAACCCATTAGCAAAAGACAACAAAATAGAATTATAAAAAAAACAGTAGATCAAATATTCAAACGATATGCTACAAAACCAAATTCAAGTGCCAATCCTACAAAAAAAGTAAAAGGATTACCTATTTTCCCATCAGCTAGCAGCCATACCAGTAGTCAATCATCTGATACTAACTCATATAAGTTAGTGTCAGATGATGCTAACCAAATTGAAAATGACATTACTTCACTGGCAAATAAAATTGGCACAAAACATTCCATGAGCAATGAAGGTAATTTTCATAAATTTTAACTAAATAAACCTGCTCTCAGCATTTTTCTAAATTGAATTATACATTAAAATTGATTTTTTCAGACTTTCAAGCTGAAATTTTAAAATTACTAATTGCAATTAAAGTGAGACAAGATAATTTAATTACTTCAGTCTCAGAATTGGTGCATAAAAATCAAGGAAAAATTACCAGCCAAAACAGATGAAGAATTATTAAAACTAGATAGCAACTGTGAAGCAGAAAAATATAAAAAAATATGGTATTGTATAAGAACAAATTATGAAATTATTCTTTTATTTAATTAAATTACTTACATCTTTTACAGTTTTAATTATTGTCATCCATTGGTGGCAATAATGCCAAAGATGACTAGAACTTATGATATCTTCAATGCTGTACTGGCCAATACCAGTGTCTCACATCCAGGACATTTGGCAATTAAATAGATCTTTTTGGGATGTGATTGCAGAGCCGGTCCTAGGGTTTGCGGGGCTGTGTGCAAAAATAGAGGAATGCAAAAAACAATTCTTCTGCCAGAAGACTTGTTCTTTGCATTCCTCTATTAGTTATTTGATCAATCGCCAGTGCGGGGCCTGACTAATCGCGGGGCCGTGTGCGGTGCACACTCTGCACCCCCCTTTGGCCGGCCCTGTGTGATTGGACCTTTTTTGGATGTCCAGTGGATGTCCACCACATCCACAGCTGATATCCATTAGACATCCATGAGATGTTCTTGTATGACATTCTGTGGATATCCTTATACATTTATGACATCCATTGGATGTCCATCCTATGGATGTCAATTCCTGGAACATTTGGCAGTGAAATGGTTTTTTTTAGGATGTGGTTAGACCTTTTTTGGACGTCCAGTGGATATCCAAGGGATGTCAGAGTGTTATGTGGGTAATTAAACAGTTCTGATAGTGATTTATATTTTTTTACAAAATAACGAAGACGAACTTATTGTCTCATGTAAAGTATCACTGAGAACAAAAATTACTAATTCAAGAGGAATTTGTTGTAATATTTCTTTTAAGAAATCTTCTACAGAAAATACCAGTGCAAATTGTAACCGTTCTAAATAGTTTAATTCTTGTAATCTTGAAAGAACTTGTGCCGTTTTAATCTTGTCGATCTTCCTAAGTTGCATCCATTGCGTGTGATGAATACATTTAGCTAATTTAGTTTCTTGTAAGAGTTTATAAACAAAGATTGTGTTGATATTTTTAATCCATTTACCTAATTCTTTCCCTACCAATCATAATAATATTTTTAGCTCTCAATTTAAATGTCTGGAAATACGTAATGTGTTTACAAATATATTTTATCTTTCTGTACAAATACTAGCAATACATTTTATCATTCAGTAAACGGAATAAAAAATATTTAACATAGTACAATATTATAAAATAATTTGTGATAAAATTTTCTGCCAATTTTGAGAATCAGAAAAGCACCATATTTAAACAAACACATAGTGTTTTGAATATTATTGAATTGCGATCTTATGAGCCACCATACTATACACTTCAGCGCTACGAGCACCTAATAAGAAATTACAAAATTATTTCACAAAATACGAATAAAATATTTCTCATATATTTTTTAAAAATAAAACTTATGAAATTATTACTTCAATATAATATTTAACACCCACCAGCTATTTTAATACCTCTAATCGTATTAATTCATCTCTTAAATGATAAAAAAATTCCTCACTAGAGGGAAACCCAAACCAACATCCACGCCTCACACAGTAGAACGAGATAGCACCGAACGTTTACCGACCTGTTTGTGAGTACACACTTTCCCAGACTTATTCCAATCCTAACTAAACCGATTCTTACCTTTAAAAACAGTCACGATGCCTCACCAAGGAAGCGAAATCCTTCAACACCTAAAACAATACCGAAATCCCGATCTAACGAAGCGCGATGTGATGCAAGCATTAATGATGTACAAGGGCCTTATCCTGAAATGGGACTCATTCGTATTTAACAACGGCGAAAAAAAGGAACTTTTATGCTTAGATGGAACCATACCTGTCAATTACAAGGGAACAACATACAATATTCCTTCATGCATTTGGCTAATGGAAACCCACCCGCACAACGCTCCAATGTGCTTCGTAAAACCAACAAGTGATATGCAAATCAAGGTCTCCCACCATGTTGATCAAACGGGAAAAATTTATTTACCGTATCTACACGACTGGAAACACAATTCCTCGGATCTAGTTGGCCTTATCCAAGTGATGATAGTAGTATTCGGAGATCATCCACCGGTTTATTCGAAAGCAAGATCATCGCATTCGGGCGATCACAATCATTCGCATTCAAATTACCCCACACAGGGGGCACCGAGCTACGTGCCATTGCCAAACATCGGCTCACAAGCTACCCCTCAATACCAGTACCCGGCATACCCACATCCAACTACAATGCCATCTTACCAACCCCCAACAACGACAACAAGTATAGCAATGCCAACACCGCAACAACCAACTAGTGGCTATAAATACCCCGGTACCCCAACGACGAATTATTCGTCCAGTGTTCGGTATCCACCAGTATCGATGCCTTATCCATCTTATTCAGGGTCAACTAATGTTCCACCTTATCCGCCTGCATCACCGTATGCTAATTATCCAACACCGATCACTACGATTCCGCAAACTTCAGCTCCTGTTACTACTAATACAATATCTGAAGAGCACATTAAAGCTTCCGTACTGTCTGCGGTTGAGGATAAGATGAAGCGAAAGTTGAGGGATGTGTTTGCGCAAGCGCAGGCTGAAATGGAGGTTTTGAAACGTACTGGTGACGAATTGGCAGAGGGTAAAAGTAAATTGGAAGGGATTATTAATAAATTGGAAGGAGAACAAATGGAGTTGGATAAAAATGTTTTTCTGTTGCAAGAGAAGAATGAAGCAATGGCGAATGTGATTAGTAAGTTGGAGAATCAAGAAAATGTTGATGTGGACGAAGCTGTTGTTACTACAACACCGTTGTATAGACAGTTGTTGAATTTATTTGCGGAAGAAAACGCAACTGAAGATGCTATTTATTATTTAGGTGAGGCTCTGCGTAAAGGGATAATTGATTTGGATTTGTTTTTGAAGCATGTTCGAGATCTTTCTCGAAAACAGTTTATGTTGCGTGCGCTGATGCAGAAGTGTAGAGAAAAGGCGAGTTTGCCTTGTTATTGAATGGAAACATTGTTTAATGTTACTGTTTTGTAAATGATAATTTTCAAATATTGTTACACATATTTTGAAGTTTAGTTTTGTGTAATGCTCTTGTGGAATAAAGAAATGTTAGTTTTTATTTCTTTGTGTGGTATTTAATTTGTTCTAGAAATTCAGGTGGATTCTTGGTATCCCTTAAGTTGTGAATACAAAAAGTTTTTTAAGAAGGATTATAAAAATCTAATTTCATAACAACAATTTTTTATAAATCAATAGGTTTATTTTTAGATTAAACATTCATTTTTTTAGTGATTCAAAACATGAAACATTTGCTTTTACCAAGCAACTAGTGCTGTAATGGAGGGTATATGGGTATATGGTGTATACCTTCAAAAAAGTCAAGTTTAGAAAGATTAGCGTATACATGGAATCTAACTGAGCAACAATTTCTACTTTTCTTCCAATGTATACCAGTCATGAAATTCTTGAATCTGCTCAAGTTACATTGAATATAAAAATGATCAGTGTATTTTATTTTATTTCAATTTTATCTTGTAATTTTATTTTTTCAAGTTGTGACTGGAAATAAATGTTCAACTGATGAACGAGGTTGCTCAGCAGGTATCATCAATTTACCAGGAGACCCAAATAGATAGAAAAGAGATTCCTAGGGAAGAGTCCAAAGGCCATGTCCAAAAACCACCTAAATATTTAGAGAACTACAAAGTCAATTTTACTCATTTGTTCGAATGATATGTTAATGTTTAGTGCTTAATGTTTCATGTTTACTATTTAGTGTTTTAACAATATTAGCATTTTACTGTTTATGTTTAGTGTTTAGTAGTTAAGTTCTGCTTTGTGTGGAATTTTTTTTTCTTTTGTTGGTTTTCAGTGCGTTATAAGTAGGGAAAGGATTAACCGGAACGATCCCAATAGGTTTAATGTGCACCAATTTTGGGGGAAAACATTTTTCTGGATTTATTTTGTCATTGTACACTTATTAAGCTATATAAAAAATTTGGAATTTTCCTGATTTGGCATGTTAGTCCCGATTTGACCCATTAATCCCGAATTTTGCCAATTTGGCATGTTTTGATTAGTCAAAACATTCAAAATCAAGAAAATTTGATTAGTCAAAAGTATAATATGTTATTTAAAAATTAAATATAAACTTACAAAATTTGTTTATGTGATTTACCAGCAAAATAAGAACAGTAATTCCAAAACAAATCTTATTTGCACTTCAAAAGTACTGAAGTTTTGAAATTCCATCCTATGAGAAAAATAACTGTGACGGCCTTTTGAATACATGTCCCGAGGCAATTATGTGACATGGATCCACCAATCAGGGTCGATCAGGATGACCCTTCTGACCCCCACCGCTACGGCTCAGTCAATCTCGTGCTGGACACCGACCAGAGAAGTTCTCTGGTCTGGTCTGGCCAGAGATCGAGACACGAACAGCACAGATAGAGATGAGTCTCTCCTGGCTGACTTTGATGCCCAGAACAGCACTATTATTTGGGTCTTCTTGATGATTCCCCCTTTGGCACTTGATCTATTCGAGTTCAATGGCTGAGAGCCATGGAACTTCTTTTGATTCATCATGATTTGCCATTATATGACGAGTCATGGGCAACCGGACTTGGAATGGCACCAACTCTGTCTGCAACATAATAAGTGGGCTAAGAGGTACAAGGTATCCTCTTAATCTGAATAAACATTATTTGACTTAAGCTTAGTCTTTGAGTCCAATTTATTCGTGTCTGCCCCTTCTAGCTGCCTAGTGCACTCTAAATGCATTGGACAGTCCGAAAGGCAGTCACAATTGGAGGCCTGTCCTAGATATTTGAACTAGTTACAACATTAATTTGTTGTGGACAAACTTTTTTTTCTGGGCCAATTTCTCTTGTACTGTAGAAGCTTTAGATTTATCCAAAGGTCCAAGTCCCTAGCCAAGTCATAAAAATTAGATAAATTTTGTCGAGTGTAGAGCACTTGACATGATATTTATTTACCTAGTCATGACTATAAACTTTAGTGTTGGATCCAGTAAAAGTGTTGTTTCTGACCAGCTAAGTGCCTATCGGCTGTGAAAAAGCAAGAAAGGAATGTACACTATTCTTGTGCAATACCACTTCTGAGATGGACACCTTTGTCAGAACCGTGTGTCTGCTGCAATTGCGCAGGAATCCACGGCGGTTCACAATTTTTTACATCTTGAATCCTGCTCGATTTTAGGAGTTTTTAGTCTCGAAAAATCCTTTTCCTAGTTATAAGTTTGGAAATTGTTCTGAGATGTCACATTTTCCACATTTGCGTGGGCATGTGAGACTGTAATTCTAATTATCACCTCTAGAGTTTGCCACTTGTATAAATAAACTTTATCTTGTTTCATCCTAATGGTCATACTGATCTTACAACTGTTACAATTGGAAATAAATATAGTATCAAGTTAAACTTGCTCGCAGATATTCTACAGGAAGGTCTGCTAATACCCATTAAATTGTAGAAAATTGTAACAAAAAAATCATTAATTTCCATGTATACCCACAAAAGAAAGAAATTTCGAAAAACCAGTCAATTCATGCTTGTTTGCTTTAAACCAACAGCCGTATGGCACTAAGTACCAAAAGTCTTAACACATGTTTCCAGAGATCAGGAACGATCTTGAGACGCAAAACTCGAGGAGGTGGACATTGAGATGAAACCAATAATTGGCATCTTATTTAAATTTAGTCTAAAGTGAAACTCTTCTTTTAGTACATTCTTAACAACATATCTTGTCTTAGCAAAGGGTAAACTCCAACTTACTCTCGGTCAATCAGGTGAACGGCGTAATGAAATCTCTTTAAAAATATGAAGTAATTCATGAAAAATTTCCATGAATAACAAAGAACTACTGTCATGAAATACATGCTCCAATCAAGTCCAGGTGTTGCTAGGTAAAAATTGTCCTCAAGTGCCGGTACCCTACTTAAATTATACATCATTTTGAGTTTAGATTAGTATATATTTCAGGATAAAAATCACACTAATTTTATTCTAAAATGTGACAGATTTGAGCCAATTGCAACCTGCAGCACAAAAGCAATTTGAAAAATCATAAGTAATCGTGCAATTATAAAATAGAAATTTTAATTTTTTATTATACTTTTATTTTTCATTTTAATAAAACTATTTCGAAATGAGCTACATTTTATAGAAGCTTAAAATTAAGTACATAGTTTAGAAATGTTTTTTTATCCAATTATATAATTGCTGTTCGCATACCACTTGTCTATGTAAATATTTACTGTGTTGTACGATGAGTTGTCTTTAAAAGGAATACTGGGAAATGACAATTCGCAAATGAAGTTGTTTGAACTGGAAGGCCGTGAATTCGCCCAACATCGGGACATGGTGGTATACATGTATGATATTACAATAGAATTCGCTTCTTTGATATCTCTTGGATAACTTGAACACCAAGCTGTGTAGGTGAAGGGTTTTTGTGTAGCTTTCCAGATGAATTTTCCTTCTGTTTCCTTAGCAGAACCTGATGTCCAAAAACTCTCGTTTTCTATAATTACAAATATTACAGTAATAATTATTACTATTTTAAGAATTTATTTTTTTAATTTAAAAAAATATTCATAAAATAAATTCTTTTACCTCTATTAGTAATGATGTAATTATTAATCTCTGTGGATTCTTCGATTGATTCAAGGCTTAACAATTCAGAATTGTAGTTTTTACAAAACTGGTCTGCATTTGACCAATTTGCTTTGATACCTACTGATGAAAAGAAGTAACAATTCTTGTGCAATTTTATAAACTGATCAGGACAAGATTGGTGTGCCTCGCTTACTGGATAGGCATTAATTTCTATCCACATACAGATGAAAATGCTCACTGTAATTACTAATGCATTTAATTATTGTTTATATTCTTCTAATGGGTTATTCCAGCAAGTTATTTGATTTATTAAGTTTGGCATTTTCACATGTTATTTCCAAAGATAGTTAAAAACAAAGTTCTAATGATGATCTTAAAAAGAAGATCAAATAGGCCTTCCACAAGAAATAACACGTCAAATAGTCAAAATTAAGTTTACAAAATGTTTCAAGGTAAAAAACTTACCAATTCTTAACATGGTTATAGTTGTGTTATTTTTAGCAATTTTGACTAAATGTATTAGATTATATATTTATTCTTATCACTTTTACAATTAATTATGTTTGGCATTTTAAAAAGTTTTATCGTTTGCAGATGTCAATTTCAATGTTACTTTTCCATTCTGCTATATTTTATCAAACTTGATAAACTGTTTAAAGGAAATTTGTTTTTAAGATTAAATGGCTTCCACTCAATTGTCTCTAAAGCTGTTTACTCATCCATTGACCCACAGCAGATTGAATATTTAATCTCCAATTTACATTTATTTTTTATTTTTCGTCTTTCTATTTAAAATAGTTGACATTAAAATTTTATTTACAAGAAAATAAGATCAAGTCATATAAATTTAATCATTTGTATGCAAAATTAAAATCAACCAGATCACATGGATTAGAATAAAGACAATAAGCAGAAGATAAAGTAGATTTTAATTAAAGTATGAAATTAAAAAATAAACAATAAAAAAAATCTTATATATAAAGAAGAGAGTTTGTTTGTTTGAAGCTCGTGTTTTAAGACTTTTGATCGGTCTAAAATTATGGGTGATTGGATGGCTCTTGCGGGTGGCCCAGACAGGTGGCCCACAGAGATGGATATGATTGGCCACTGATTTTTTGCCGTGAATTGCTTTTTACGCCATTTTTTTTAGGAATTGAAGCAATATATAATAATTCTGAAGCTAGAAATGGACTCAGGACATCAGAATACATATAATTTGATTTTTAGGTTAACAAATTTGAATGACATTTAAAGATTTTGGCTATTTTTGGGAATAAAAACATTGATTTTTTTATGAAAGTTGCTGCAAATTGCCTTTTTTTGCCATTTTTTTTAGGAATTAAAGCTGTGACTGCCTTTCGGACTACCTAATTCATTTGGAGTGCATTAGACAGTTAGAAGGGGCAGACACGCAATAAAGTAGACTAAAGACAAGACTTATGTCAATCAGATGTCTATTTAAGGTTAAGAGGATCCCTCGAACCTCTTAGTCCGCTTCCTCGTGTCACTGACAAGATCAGCGCCATCATAGATTCTTTTGCTCTTGGCTCGTCACAATGATGATTTAATAGTGTTTTGTGGTTCTCAAATACGAAACATGAGATTCTTATGTGCCAAAGAGGGAATCACTGGGAAGACCCGAATGATGCCCGAAGTCAGCCAGGAGAGACCTAACTCTTTCTGGGTGACACGTGTCTTGATTGCTGATCAGATCACAGATCGGAGAACCTCTCTGACCTGTATCCGACACTGGATTGACTGAGCCATGCGGTTTGGGGATTAAAGAATTAGAGGGTCACATGATTAGGAGGCAGAGCCTCCTGATGGACCCTGATTGGTGGATCTATGTCATGTGTCAGCCACAGGACATGTGTCCAAAAGGCCGTCACAAAGCAATATATGGTAATTCTGGTGCCAGAAATGGATTTAGAGCATCAGACTACATATAATTAAAATTTAACTTTATCCAATTTAATTTATTTTTGAGGGATTTGGCTATTTTTGGAATACAAACATTAATTTTTATGAAAATTGTCACGAATTGCTTTTTATTTCAGTTATTGAAGCAATATATGGTAATTCTAATGCCAGAAATGGATTCAGGTCTTTAGAATACATATGTTTAGAGTCTAACTTGATTAAATTTGAACATTTTTTTAAGGTTTTATTGTAATCACATATATATTAAAACTGAAAAAATGCTGCTAATATTTTTTATTGTGATTAACTTTGAGCATTATTCTTCCATATAGGGGAAAGCAGGGTAAGACTGGGACATTAAGGAAAAATGAAAAAAAAAATACTAATATTTTTTATTTTATTTATTTTTAATAATCACAATCTTGAAGTTGTTTAATAAACTATAATTTGGCTCATTCTTGGGACTCATTGACAATAATATTTTTTTGTTTTCAATTATTTCTGAAACAATAACAAAAAACCATCTTGCCCCTACCCAGGGGTAAGATGGGGTATTAAAAATACGGTGAAATGGGGTTGCTATTTTTTTCACAATAAATGCATATATGTATTTGATAGGACCTAGAGGTTATCTCGCTACCTCCTTTGATGTTCTTGACATAATGCTCTAATGTAGTCTGTGGAACACCATATAAATGTGCTGCTTTTCTGTATCCATCTTACCCCATACCTATGTCCTTGTCTTGCCCCACTAAGAAACATTTTAGAAAAAAGAATTTCACAAAATGATTGAATCACCACACGTAATTTAAGTACTATATGTTAAAGTGAATGAGATGAATGCATACATCAAAACAATAAAACAGATTAAATTTAATAATTACCCTTTTCACGAGATCTTGTTTACTGGCACAAAATTGTATCTACATAACACGTCAACTGTTTTATGACTCTAAACAAAAAGCGTGTACTTTTCTTAAATGTTTTTTGTGCACTAACTACCAATGGTGAGTTACTTCTTGTGGGAAAAAGCAAAATACAGCCAACATTTATAATTTCTTCTATGTGTGGGTGGCCCCATCTTACCTCATGACCCTGTCTTGCCCTGCTTTTCCCTATCAAGTAGTTATAAAAAAAATAATTAATTTAAATTTAATAAAAAATAAATTTATAATACAATATGGGATCAGCACTGGAATATAAGAGGGCACCAATGTTGTCGAAAAATTATATAAATAGCCAATCTTTGTTTGTTTACTGCCTTTACAATAGATGGTTCTCTTGGCTTTTCAGCTGGGGTTCTAGCCTATGAAGCCAGATTATACCTGCAAAGCTAAAATATAACTTATAAAGCTGTCTATTAGCATGTAAAATCAGAACCTGGTCTTTAGAGCTGGGACCTAGTCTCTGAAGCTGGGACCTGGCCTCTGAAGCTGGGACCTGGCCTCTGAAGCTGGGACCTGGCCTCTGAAGCTGGGACCTGGCCTCTGAAGCTGGGACCTGGCCTCTGAAGCTGGGACCTGGCCTCTGAAGCTGGGACCTGGCCTCTGAAGCTGGGACCTGGCCTCTGAAGCTGGGATATAGCCTCTGAAGCTGGGATATAGCCTCTGCAACCGGTACCTAAAATCTGCAAAAGGCAACTAGACTCTGCAGCTGGTGCCAAGATCTCACTTCTGTGGCTGGTATCTGGCTTCTAAGGCTGTGGAAACTGTTCTTTAAAGCAACGATCTGGCCTCAAAAGCAGGAATGTAATTTTCAAGCTGGAAACTTGCTCTTTGAAAATGGTTTTTCTGTACATTATTATTATTTTTAATAAATTTAAAAGTTTTTGCCAAAAAAAATACAGGGACAATTAAAAAGTAATTATATACAGTCAAATCCGGTTAATTGGACCACCGGATAATTGGACCAACCGCTTATTCGGACCGAATCCTAAAGAACCGATACTAATTTTATGTACGTAAGAACTTTTTTTAATCGGACCAGCCGGTTATTAGGACCAAAACAACCTCGTCCCGATGTGGTCCGATTAACCGGAATCGACTGTAGTAATTACTTTGTGTTAATATATTTTATAAACTTTATTTGGATTTTATTGGATAACCCTTGCAATGCTGGGTTACTAAGCTAGTTATCTATAAGTTGCAATTGTAAACAGTAGAGTAAAACATACAGAGAATAGAAACATATTTAAAAATATCCAAGTGCTCTAACAACATGAAATTAAAGTTGAGAAATTGTGACTGCCTTTCAGATCATCTGATATGTTTGGAGCATACAGTATCAGGTGGTAAGAAGAAACAGGCACTAATAAGTTGAGACTTATGTATAAGTCAAGTAAATACAGTGTTTATTGTAGTCCTCAGTCCATGACTCATCGTATGATTGACAAGTCATAATGGTTCTGTGGTTCTTAACAATTGAGTTTAAGACAGTCAAGTGCCATGAAGAGGCTTATCGGAAAGGACCAAATAAGAAGGCTTCATCAACATCAAAGTCAGCCAGGAGAGACTCCTTCCTGAGCTGCATATATCTTAATTGCTGGTTCAACCACAGACCAGATGCTCTCAAGTCAGTGCCAAACTCTGGACTGACTGAGCTTCAGCATGGGAGATTAAAGGATTAAAGGGTCACGTGATCGGGAGGTGGTGCCTCCTAGTTGACTTTTTAGTGGTTGGTTTATGTTATGTGACAGCTTTGGGACAGGTGTCCAAAATGCCGTCGCAAAATAATAGATTTAGAAATATACAATTGTAAAAGCAGAGTGGTACTGTAATAACTTAAAAAAAAGAATGTGTAGAAAAATATTGTATAGTGCTAAGAATTTCAGAAAATGTTAATAAAGAAAATTTTTGTGCTAATAAAAAAATAAGATATAAAAAGGTGCTGTTTTGTAGAAAAAAATTTGAGTCCTAAGTGATTGACTGAACAAAAGTTATGAAGAGAAAATGAGTTTATAAAGTAATGTGATAGCCATAGATGTTTATTAGTGATCAAGGTAATGTGGCCTCTTGGTCACCTTACCTTGCATGTCGCAACGCTGACAGTCAGCACTATCCTAAATCCAGTTGCCCATGGCTCACCACATGGTGATGAGCCATAATAAAGTGTAATTAGAACCGTGACACGCTGCCACGAAACTCAAGCCGATCAAGTGCCTAATAGTTGGTTACTGGGAAACTCCAAGTAACCACCCTCAATAGGCAATAAAGCCAGCACAGAGAGACTCATCCCTTTTAAGTGCTGAATAAGTCCTTGTAATGTTGAAAGGCAGAACTGAGCTGTGCTCAGTCCTGTATCCAACAAGGGACTGAGTGAGCCTCAGAGACGGGGCTCACAAAGTCACGTGATCGGGAGGCGGGGCCTCCTGATACACTTTATGAGTAGGGGTGTTAGGTCCCGTGATGACCTTGGAACATATGTCTAAAAGGCCGTCACAGTAATAGGTAGATGTACCAGTGCTTTGCCTATGATACCAGTGGTCAGAAATGGTATTGAAGATAAACTAGAGATGCCAAAGCTTGGCCAGAAGAATAAAAGCTGACTTGAAAAATAGCAGTTTTAAATTGTCAGCAAAATTAAGATTCTACTAAAAAATTTACTTAGAAAAAATGCTGATGTGCAACTGTATGTAGATAGAAAAATGATGGAAAAAGTTAGATAACATGAAATAGAATCCATTACATGAAACCTAAAAGAACAATTAGAGAAGAAAAAAATAGTTTATAAAACAATACATCTGTAGAAAATACATCTAAAAAAATAAACAAAAGTAGTAAATTTGTAGAATACAAATAGTAGCTGAAAGAAGTAAATTTGTAAAAAAGTAACTGAAAGAAGTAAATTTGTAAAAAAAGTAACTGAAAGAAGTAAATTTGTAAAAAAGTAACTGAAAGAAGTAAATTTGTAAAAATAGTAACTGAAAGAAGTAAATTTGTAAAAAAGTAACTGAAAGAAGTAAATTTGTAAAAAAAGTAACTGAAAGAAGTAAATTTGTAAAAAAGTAACTGAAAGAAGTAAATTTGTAAAAAAAGTAACTGAAAGAAGTAAATTTGTAAAAAAGTAACTGAAAGAAGTAAATTTGTAAAAA
>JAQFZN010001225.1:0-17595 GCA_034687075.1 Geophilus carpophagus | reverse complement strand
AAATTTCCACATTAAAAATTAAAATACAATTTCGAATTAAAGTTTGTGATGCATCTGTGCTCACGTTTCGCTTGCAGTATTGCTAATGCCTAATGAGTTGCACAATTTTATCTTTTTATCACAAACATTTGTTTTGCAATCTGATAAATAACTTATCACGCGTGCTAATTCCAACCAAGTTACTGACTTTTTAAGTATTCAAAATATGACTTTTAAAAATATGTATAAACAGAATCAGTTTTTTTAAAAAAAATACAAATTTAATATTTTTAAATTCAATAAACCCTTTCCTGCTTGTCTGAACGGATATTTGTTACAGTGAACTCGCTTTTACGCTGCGTCATGCTAATTGGAATGCAAGGCCATCTTTAACTTTTTATAATTTTTTTTCAGACACCACTTTTATTTTATGATAATGCTGACATCAATTTGTTTCATATCATGACAAATATAACATTATTTATATAAATTAATCACCAAATTCCTCTTTTATTATATAAATTTTCAAAATCAAAAAATAAAATAAATTTTAGTAACTAATAAATTATTTCATTTATGTGCCAAACATCCCACATGGAAAATCACTATAAACGTGATAAAATTATACAACATCCACTAAAAAAATGATGTAATTACATTAATTTTAATCCCTTAATTAAAAAAAAGGTCGTCGCTTAAAAGTTAATTCAACATCTTTGAAACATATGGTCCATCTAACTCATACCCCAACTTTCTATAATAATTCCTCGTTCCCACACCTGATATTACAACCATTTTATTAGCCCCATGTTCGTATCGTGCTATTCTCTCAGCTTCCTCCATTAAAAGAACTCCAAATCCTTGATGTTGAAATTTTGTGGGGTCTCTAGTACTCACAGGTACAACACTTCCATATCTAAATCAAAATAATGTAATTAATAACTAATTATAATTTTTAAAAAAATATTCTAAACTTACACATGAAGTTCTCTAACAACAGACACTCCTCCCTTCATTGGCTCCATAAATACATCATCTGTACACTTTCTCAATCTAAGTAACCCAATAAGTATATCCTGTTCTGGATCTTCATACGACAAAAATGTTTCCCATCCTCCATTTGCAATGTAATCTCTTCGGATGAGTTCTATTTCATATGGCCGTATGCGATGATGAATCTCTTGAATGCCAACTTCTCTTGTCCGTACATCTCGGCATTGTGTTCCTAAATCTAGCATTCGAGCTAATGCTAATTCTCTTAAATTTCCATGTTCAACACCAGAAGTGACTAACGGCATAGGTATGTCTCTGTAATTATTCATTAATACATTAATGATATTTAATAACTGATTTAATTTTTTTTAATTAAATTTAAATTTTACCTTTGAACCCTGTATACACGAGTCCATGGAGGAACAAGTGCAAGGATCCTTGCAGTAAGATCGATTAAAGTATTAGGAGGATAACTTTTATATCTTCCTGTTTTCCAAAGTTCATAGAGACCAGTACCACGAATAACAAGTGTTGGATACAATTTTAATCCATCAGGACGAAATGCAGGATTTTCAAAAAATTCCTATAATTAAATCAATTAACAAATAAATAAATTTAAATTTAAAAATAAAATCAAGTTTTACTATAAATTGTTCAATGTCTCTTTCCAAGTCAACGTTCGGTAAATTGGGCATCATATGAGTGACTACTTTGAATCCAGCATCTTTTGCTAATTGAAATGATTCACACGTTGCTTTTACTGTGTGACCACGATTGGTATCGCGAGCTACATCTTCATACACACTTTGAACTCCAATTTCCAATCGAGTACAGCCGTAATTTAGCATATCACTATATTAAAACAACAAGAGTTATTAAAACAATAAACAAATATTTTTTTAGAAATTAAATTACCTCAGATGTTTTTTTTGACAATAATCAGGTCTTGTTTCAATAGTTATTCCAATACACTTGGATTTTCCTTTTTCCGAATATCTATTTCAAAAAAACATCTTTTTTTAATTTTTTATTTAAATTAAACAAAAATTATATTATTTCTTACTTGACAGCTTCGGTAACATTATTACTTGTGTGTCCTGACAAAGCATCGTGCAGATTTCTTATAAAATAGTCTTTGTAATCTTCTGGTAATGCCATAAATGTTCCACCCATAATAATAAATTCTACTTTATCCACATTGTGTCCAAGTTGTTTAAGCTAAAATAGTAAAAACAATGACAAAATTATAAAACTTGTAAGAAAAACGTATGAAAGATGTTCTATACTTGATCCATTCGACTTCGTGTTTGCAAAAATGGATTGTACCGAGCCCTTATTGCACGCATTGAAGTTGGTTCATAACCTGTGTAGGATTGTGTAGAATATTCAAAATCAGAATCAGGACCGCCAGGACAATAGCTATAAATCGAAATAAAATTGTAAGTAATATATTTAGCAATTTTTTTTATCCATAAACATACACACAGATATTTCCAGTCATGTTAATATGCGGACAACGATGTGGTTTACACATAACTGCAACTACAGCTATCTAGAATAAATAAATTTTAAATTTAAAAAATAAATAAATAACATCTTTAAAATAATTTTTAATTTTATTAGCAAATTCTTACTCCACTAGCAGTACGTATAGGTTTGGCTTTAAGTTTAGGAATTAAATTTTTCTTATGTTCTGAAGGAACTGCTGCAATAATATCTACCAATTTCGGAGATGTATCGAGTCCATATTTTGAAGCAATTCTTGTCTTAATACTATAATAAAGATAAATACATATTAGTATTTAATAATAATGTAATATCAATTAAATTTACCTATTTAAATTGATAGTTTTCGATTCATTATCTGCTTTAACTAATTCGTTAATGATTTCGCCAATAGTGCGAACCATTGCCTCTTCTTTAGTTAAAGAACCTGAAATAAATACATCTTATAAGTTTTAAATTTTTAAATTATTTAATTTATACAAACCTAATTTGTTTTTCCTTCCCATTTTCTGTTGACAGCTGACTACTTTTAACGCGTAACTCAATCAAAAGATGAAGTCTTAACCCACGTGTAGCCTGCTGAGATGATTTATAAATACCAATACGCATGCGCTGTTTCTTACGTCATCTAGCGGTAATCTTTTAAAACGTTTTAAGCTAATTTGAAGTTATTTTACAAGCAAAATTAAAAAAAAATACAATAAATTTTTATTTTTATTGTGTATTAACATTTAGGTAGACTCTGTGCATTTTTAATGTGATTTAATTCGAACAAAAAAAATCACTTTAATCTTCTTGCTCATTTTAAGAAAATCATGTTAAAGTTACAAATATCAAAATAAAAGGTTATTAAAATTCAAATAAAAATTAAATATAGTGATGTCAATCACTTTTAGATCATTCACTAATTGTTTAAAAATTTAAGAAATTTGATGATAGTGAGGTCGGTCATGTGAGGTGAGTCGCTATTAAATATGGCGGCCATGGCGTTTGTATAACATTGTCTCCACCCATTTACCTCGTTAATATGGCGGAGTGAATTTTCATATAGTCATTTCGATCATCAGATTAGAGAGTTCAATATCTGAGAAGAGTTTTAGCATACACAATGTACTGCTTACAGTGGCTTATACCAGTCCTCTTAATTCCAAAACCGATTAATCCGGTTCTACTCCATAACCATGTCATGTTCATGGTGCTCTACTTGACTGGTTTTTTTCTTGAAAGAAAACCGTGTACCATTTGCAGTCTGGTATTCGTGGCAACCGTGTTCCTACTATGTTACAGTGGAATGGGAAATTGTATATTCAAACTGACAAACTGTGATTCAATTCCATGTGAAAATGTAACGTAACATCATCAGTATCAAAAACAGAAGAATCAAAGAAGAAATTTTAATTTTTTTTCTCATGTTACTATTACACTTTTAATTGTGATGTTGTTCACGGAAATTTAACTCTTAATTTTTTTTGTTTTGTTTTATTCTGACTGAAATGTTTGAATTTGTCCATTTATCAATGATGTAATAAGAGTCAAAGAGAACTTTGATCCAGTGCCTAAAATGAAAATAAATTAAATTAATTTTGAGTTAACGAACATTAAACTGCTCATTTATTATTCGAAATTGCTTATATTTACATTCATATTTAAAATGAATTAATAAATAAATTATTTGGATTAAATTACAAATACAAGAAAATTTATCTTAAAAAAAAACAGCAAGCAAACAAAAACAGACACTGATTATTTATTATTTATTTGCTTTAATAAGTTTAGATCAGAGGAGGTACCGAAGGGTCATCAACAAATTCAGGACTGTCGAATTGCATACTGGAAATTTCATACGGTGGACTAAACTCTTCACTAGTTCTGTCCGGAACGATGGAACAGATACTGATACAACTCATTAAACCCTTTTCTGGAATTTCGCAACCTTGCGGCCTGATCGAAAAGATAAAAAATTAATTAGAAAAATTATAAATTATAATATAAAATTTATTATGAAAATTTTGCTGAATTTACCGATGATTTTGTTCTTTGATTTCTTTAGAATGTCTTTTCAATGCAAGTAGTGGCAGATCTTTTACCTGGTAAAATTAAATTATATTTAATAAGCATTTTTATTTTTAAGTTTTTTTTTTAGTACTTTGGGCATTGCCACCAATAAATGTCCGGTTGTCTCTGATCTCTTAGCAACTGAACTATCAGGTTTCACTTCTTCAGTAAGTGTGATCTGGAATGCCTTAATCGATGAAAATTAATAAATTTTAAAATAATATCTCAATTTTTTTTTAAAAATAGAATCTTACTTTGCCTTTCACAAACGCACGAACATATAGTGGTTGAACATCAACGTCAACTAGAGCTGTATCCATAAATCTGAAACGTAAAAAAAATATTGCAAATTGTAATTTGAATAATTTATAATATTTTAAAATAATTTTATACGATCAATTTTTTTCATACTTTGGAACTGCCAGATCAAGTAATATTTTATTATTTTCCTCGTCATCTGTTATTGTAAAATCAATTCTGTGATAATTTTTTTTTAAATATTAGTAATTGTATATTATATAACATTTTTTATATAATAAGTATTCGCTTACTTTGCTTCATTCACATTGAGAATTCGACCATCATTTGTAACTAATTTAACTTCTTTTTTTGGCACTTTCTCTTTGTCTCTGAAATAAACAAATTTAAAAACTCGAAATTTTTTTAAGATTGACAACAAAACTCACTTATTTTCACCTTGTTTATTCTTTTCAATTCGTTTTTGAATTGCAATTCTTGTTTCAGGAGTATGTGAACTCACTGACTTCCAAAACCTAAACAAAATTATATAAATATTAGCGAAATATCGCTAAAAATTTATTAAATTCAACATACTCTTCGTCAGTGAGTCGATCAATTTCTTCAACACCATCTACAAGATTCTCTTTCCTTTTTCTCTGTAATAAAGTAATTAAACAAATGTACATGTACATTACTATTTTACCATACCTCCTTCTCCAAATATTCATTTTGTTGACGAATTATTTCAGGTTTCACATAATTATAATTCTGAAAATAAAGAAAAAAAATATTGTAATCATTGAACTGTTGTATCTTAGATAATTTATACTTGAATCGCCCTGATTCTATCTGATTTAGCTATCTTTTCACCATCTAAATTCTGTAAATATTTTCTATTAATTAAATTTTATAAACGTAATTAAAATTAAAATTAAAATATCTACTTTTAATTGTGGAAGTGTTGCGATAACGTATTCTCGATATCCAATGTAATCAGAGCATGGATTGCCACTTAAAAATCTAAAAATAAAAACGGATCAATAAATCTACAAATCAAAAAGGATACTGTTTGATCAGTATAATAAAAAAAATCGAAGAAACTGCGTGACGACAATCTATTGACAACTCGCCATTGATTGTGACGTCATTCAGCTTCACACTTGTGCATCAATTGTGATAATAAAACTCAATAATATTACAAGGTTCTAAGCTGTTCATTTTCTTTCAGTGAGTCAACTGATGTCAATTCTCCTATAAAATTAACAGTCAAATCCAATTTATTGAGGGATTCACAACCTGAATAAAATACAATTTTTTTTTAAATTTTTCAAAACAATTTCTTTAAAAAATTTCCTTACCTTGTAAATTTTCAATTTGTGTAATATTATTCAATGCAAGATTCAAATATTCTAATTTTTTCAATTTTCCAAGATTTTCTGAAATATTTTTTCCAATTTTGAAAAATTCCTTGTCTAAAAATATATTTAATATTCCTATACCTAACTTCGGTATCAGATTGCTTTGCAATAAAAGTATTTTCAATTCTTTACACCATTTATCCAAATTTTCAATTCTAGAATAAGAAATTAATGCAACTGTTATAAAATCGATTTTTTTCCGTTTCAATTGTATACTTCTCAATGTCTTCTTGATGCAATGCAATTTCCTCCAAGGAGAAAATTATTCCTTCGTTATGTTCTGATCGTTTGCGCACCAATTCTTCTGTAACTGAGATAAATTGACAGTTGCACATAACTCACAAAATTAATGTATGATTAAAACCTTACTTCTCACCATTACGCGTATCAGAAATTCTTTTCTGATGAGCTTCGCTGCAGAGAAGACAGTTACCGGTCTCGCACTCTTGAGGCAATAAGTGCTATTAATTTCAAAAATAAGATTATTTTCAATGTTAAACTTGAGCACAAAGTATTGAGACTTTTTTATACCATAAATTTTAATAAAAACAAACTTAAGATTGTATATGATAATAATCATCGCTTATAATATTTTGTTTAAATGATTTTAATATATTTAAAAATATATAATACAAAGATAAATTCTAGTTTGAGCGTTTTATGACGTCTAGACCGGAACTATCGTAACAGCTTAAGCCTCTATATATATCAACACAACAAATACTCTCCATGATTTGAGCCTCTTTTGCGGTGTTTTTATTGTTTTTATAGTATTATTTAAATCTTTTTTAATTTATCGTATCATTATTAAAATGGCATTTTATGAATTGTGGCCTGAAAAAGTGTGTCAATCACGATACATTTGCATTCCATCATACGAAACTGTTGAAAATGTCACGGTAAGAAGAAATAAGTAAAATTTAAAAAATTACTAAAAATATAATCTGAAATTATTTTTACTTTTAGAAATATCGCGTATTAATTACTATAGGAAAATACCATTGGACTGTCAGCCGTAGATATAGAGATTTTTTCGAATTAAATGAAAAAGTAATTTTTTTCATTCATTTTAAATAAATTAATAAATTTAATAGATCATTACCTATTTTTTAAAGTTAACGTCATCTAAAGTGATTGATCGTTCGCTATTACCACCGAAAAAAATATTCGGAAATCAAATGGAAAGTTTTATAAAGCAAAGACAGGCTGATTTAGAAAAATATTTAAAAGCACTCTTCATACTTGATCCATTTCCACAAGATGCCATTCCATTTTTAGAATTTGACAAACATGTAAATTAATGACAAATTATATAACACAAATTTCTAATGAAATATTTTCTTATTTAGGAAATTCGATTTATTACCGAATCGTTGGCTGCTAACATATGGGAAAAAGGAGACAATATACTTCTATCTGGTGAAGTTTTCCATATGGCGCCTTTACAATGTCATGCCCTCACTGAGCTCCTCAAATTACCGAAAACAAGTGGACTGAAGAATCCTAAAACTGATATCGGCCATATTCTTGATTTCTTATCAAAGCTTGCCAAACTACTCATTTGTGGAAGTCAAAAACCTATTGGAAATAGCAATATAATTCCGAATCAATTAATATTTAGTATGATGTCGTTTAAATCCCTTGAGAGTTTAAAGGTATAAAGTAAATAAATGTTTATTTTACATTTCTAATTTATTTATTTATCTTTTAGTTGGTTGGGTGTAATCCTATAATGATGAATGGTTTGACAAACGTACGGAAAACGCTAACAAAATTACAAATTCAAGATAGTTTGAAGAATTTAAAGGTATGTATTCAAATAAATCTTTTTTTAAACTTATTTTAAATTTAAAAAAATTATAGGATTTTTTATTGACCGATACCTTGCACTGGGATCCGGATAACATTTTACCTGAGCTTTATTGGACGTCTTTAAAAGAGGCTGATTTTAGTTACAACCAACTAACAAATATTGATGATTCTATTGTAAGATTTGATTTTTTTTAATCTTTTAAAGAAATGTTACTAACAAAACGTTCTATTATACAGTTTCTACTCTCACATGTGGAGATGCTTGATTTAAGTCATAATCTAATCTCGTCAATTAAACATTTAGAACGGTCAAGTTACTTGCGGATATTAGATTTGAGTTTTAATTGTTTTACAGTTGTTTCTGATTTACACATTAAACTTGGAAATATTGTATCGCTAAGATTGACTGATAACAACATTGAATCTCTTGAAGGTTAAACTGAAATTTGAATTATTTTAATATTAAATTCAATTTTTATTTAAATTATTTTTAGGATTCAGAAAGTTATACTCACTAGTGGAATTGAACTTAAAAAATAATAAAATCTCTGCTATAACTGAAATCAAATACCTGATCAACCTCCCGTGTTTGGAAAATCTAAATTTAATCGGAAATCCAATCACAAACACAGTTGATTACCGAACACGAGTATTGGAGCAGTTTAATTCGAAAGTTGCAGAAGTAAAATTTCTAAAACCAATTTCTAATTATATTGATAACAATAATTTATTTTCCTAGATTTCTCTTGACAACCAATTGCCTACACAAAAAGAACTAGATACTATTAATATACTCCAAGCCCTTCGAAGAGCAAAAGAAACAGCTGTAGTGAAACCACAACCTGATTCTGACGCGGTAATAATTTAACAATTTAAGAAAGGTTTAGAGCAAGTAACAGGGTAGTATGTTGATACAATGTCACATGCAACCAGGTGTTGATGAACAACCTGGAATCTAGTGACCGATTTGAGTGTATCCGAATTCGTGGTTCGGGTGCTAGACCTCCAAGTACTAAACGCCCAGGTATAATTATGTAACTTTGTTGTTGCTTGCTAATATCAATTTTATTTAAAATTTAATTTAAATTAGTATTTATTACGAATTATAATGTAAGTAAAATTGTGTTATTTATTTGTCTAGGACAGTTAACAGCAAAAGGAAAAAGTGTTACAGGTGTAGATGAATTCCGGCAGCAAGTACTCTCGATTAGAAATGAGGGAGGAACTGGATGGCTACGATTGTGGAATCAAAGGCAGGGAAATTTGGTAAATAATTATAGAATTATTTTATTTATTTTTTACAATTGTAAAACTTTTGTTAAGCCACAAAATTCAGGTCTGCAGCCATCACCACCTTTAATTGCCGATCACAAGTCTGATTCACCAGTTGATGAAAACATCGCCGAGCCATTCAGGTATTTTATGAATAAATATAATTTGTTATTAAGACTAAACTTAATTTTTTTTTAGAATTCGCTCCTTTGATTCTTCCGAATTTGCCGATAATGTCCGCGAACTCATTCTTCCTGATTGGCTCCCTGATTCAAGCAACAATGAATTTGTGACGTCACTAACTGCACAATTGAGTGAAGTAATGAACGAGATACCTAATACTGAAGACTTTTATTGTAAATCAATTGATATGAAAAATTTTTATTGGGTTGTAATTTTATGGTGCCCGTCATGCATTCGTTGTTTTAAATTTCCTGCATGTTTTGTCATTTTAAAATCATGTGTCGTTATTTTTTTATTAAGTGATCTTGAAAGTGATAACCGACTCGTTTTGTTACCGTTTCGTTGTATTAATGCTAAATGTTTATCATCGATCAATTTTGGAATTCATTCGCATTTTATACGATTTGAAGAACGAAGTATTGATGATGTAAACGAGTATACACTTCTATTATCGAATACTAGAGATTGTAAGGCATGCGCAGACTCGCTTAAACAAATTACAACACTTAAAATTGCAGTTACCGTAAATGAAAATTCAGAAAATTCAAATTTTTATCGCAGTCCACAGTTTTATAGTTGGGTTGCAGTTGATTCAAAATTAAGCAAAAAAGGCGAAGGAAGTATTATTTGTTTAGCTATAAACGGAACTAGAATTGGTTTAGTTCAAGAACAAGTTTGTAATTTAATTCTCGCTTCAAATCAAGAATCAATTAAAGTTCTAAGGAGTTGGGATGCTAAAAATGAGTTGCTCAATTTGGAAATCAATAGTAATCAGGAAATGACAGATCAGAATAAAATGATTATCGCTGTTCAAGGAAATAGTGTGATATCACCTGCTTTTAGCGTGTCAAATAGAGTGAAAAAATTGCTCACAAAAATGGGATTTGGAATTACGATTTGGTTTTCTGAACAGAATATCTTATCTGTCCGGTTTGCAAGTCGTGAAACTAGAGACCGCTTTCTCGATGCCTTAACAATCGCCAGATCATAAACATTTCATTTGCTGCATTGTAAATTTATTATTAAAATAAATGAAAATATTTAAATTTGGGCCAAAAAATAACGGTCAATATTTTTATTTCTTCATCTAGTTACGTAAATTTATTACCACAATTAAAATTGTAAACTTGATTACAAAAATATTGTCTGTAATTTTATTTTTTCGTGTAATATCGATGGGTTACGAATGGCATTTTAGCTACTTGAGCCTGTGTTATTTTATTTCTTACGTCAAACGTTACTTCTGTACCTACCTACAAAATATTTTAATATTTGTAAATAAATTATATTCAAGTGTTTAAAAAATAAAACTCACTTTACTGTAATTTGATTTCACATAACCCATTGAAATGTTTTGTTTGAGAGACGGTGATGGACAACCGCTAGTAACAGTTCCAATCAAATCGCCATTTTGATCAAGTATTTTAGTACCAGCTAAATTTTACATTAAAATATAATAAAGCATTAAAAAAAATTATGTTTTGATGTGCTGTTTTACCTCTTGCAGGTGGTCCGTGAGATATAAATCCAACTCGTCTTTTATCTGGTTTTGATTTGAGTTGACTAAGAATTTTTTCAGCTCCTGGAAAATCGGCCGCTTCACGTCGGCCTTTACTAATTAACCAAACAAGAGATGCTTCGACTGGTGTTACAGTTTCATCCATATCATTTCCATAAAGACATAACCCTGCTTCTAAACGAAGACTATCTCTAGCACCTAGACCAGCTAGTTTAACATTATCAGATTTATTTTCTAAAATAAGTTGAGTAATAGAAACTGCCTGATCGTTTGGAATGGATACCTGATTTAATAGAGAGAATTTTCTTTTTTAGCATCCATACTCACGCAATTATGTAAATTTAGGTTTGTTTGTGATATGATTTATGAAATTATAAATAATAAACTAATTAATCATATTTATTATGACTTTCAATAATTATGCATGGCCTCATTTATTCATAAAGTCAAGCTACAACAGGTGTGAATACAATGAGCTAAGCTGGTTTCTTGCCCACCTGTCTACGCTTTTGTCTGGCCGACTTGTGAGTAGCACAAAGGAGAAGGGGAGATAAAAAAATCAAAGACAGTTGTAAAATTTGGCGGGAAAATTAAATTTTAAATTTAGACAAGCTTAGTTTTTATTTTAGATATCCATTATCTAATATGGAATTAATTTATAATAATAATAAACCTTTTAACGAATAGAAATTTTGTACTTAATTAAATTACATTGAAATTTGAATTTATGTCTTATTTGACCGTATTTATTTCCTTAAATTTTTTATCTCTATTTTGTGCACATTGTTGCTTGCTAATCTATGATTTCTGCGTAGTGGAATAGAGTAGATTCTTTTGGTTGAACAACCAGAGAAGTTCAAGGTCAAAAGTGTTGTTTATTTGCTTTCAAAAGGACCAATAGGATCGGGTTGTGTGGAGCGGGAAATTTAAAATTAAGTGATAGAAAATACTCTTAAAATTAAAAAATATTCAATTTTATGCCATAAAAACTTATCACATACCTCAAAGCCATCTTCTCCAGTGTATCCACATCTAGTTACACGACATTGAACATCAGTAATATTAAAAACTCGACTATCCATGAATTTTAAATTGCTTAAATCATCTTTTATTAATGATTGCATTACTTTAGCAGCTCCAGGACCTACATAAAACAAAAAAATTAAAATAACTTAAAATATTTTTACAAATTTTATAAATTTTAAAAATTTCTAAACCTTGAACAGCAATTAAACTTAAATCATCCCGAATTTTAAGTTCAACATCTTTATCATCATTTTTAAATTGTGATATTTTATCTTTCATATGCGCCAGATCCTTGTCCCTGCATCCAGCATTCGATACAACATACAAATAATCATCCTTTGTTTTAGTGACTATTAAATCATCTATAATTCCACCTTGGTTTGTGGTCATAACGGTCAGCGCTCCTTTATTTTCACCGAGTCCTGGTTTAAATAAAGTAATATTAGATTTAAACCTAATCTATTTGTTTATTTATCATATAATACTGTAATAATATTGTTAAACCTTTAATATCAAGTACACAGATAGATTCCATAAATTTAATTCTGTCTTTCCCATAGATTTGAGTTTGCAGCATGTGAGATACATCGAATATGCTGACATGAGTTCTAGTATGGATGTGAGATGATGATATACTTGTATCCACGTACTGCACAGGCATTAAGTAGCCAGCAAATGGAACCATTTTAGCACCATGTTGAACGTGGAAGTCATGTAAAGCGGTTTTCTTAACATTCTGAAATTTAATAACGATTAAAGTTTGATTTTTCCGATATTTTGCAAAACGAACATTCAAATTTGGCGCCATACACGAAATTCATCGGTCTAGTTAATGCTCGCGCATGCGTATAAAGTAAATTTTCCACGGGTTTTTTCTTGTTTTTCGGTTGATGTTTGAATTTTTATTTCCTTAATTTAATACTGTACTTTATTATTCTCTACCACACAGCTGAAACAGCCTAATAAACTAGTAAACTTTGTTTGCAGCATGCATTTTACATTTTACAATAAAATTATTTCAAGAGACCTTAATTATATCACAGGAGAAATTCTGTACTGTTTTTTCATTTACTAGTACAATAATAACCGACAATTATACCTGTTGTTGCTTCGAATGATCGGAAGTTGTAGCATTGCATCGTGTTATTAAGAAACGGTTTTTTAAACCAAAATGCTGAAATATTTTGCGTGTGTATATCAACATGACTAATGTATAAATTGTAAAACTAGGATTTAAGTTGCGAAAAAAACCTGTTGTAACTTGTTATAATAAACGGAAGTTTTAAAAATATAGAGCATGCGTCGTTTGGGTCATATTAATTAAAGAAAATTATATTTAAATTAGTGCGCTGGTTATTTATTTGAATTGTATTATAGTCAACTCTCGTTAGTAAAATAAAAACTAATTTTTAATATCTTTGCTTCTTTGTAGTTTGCAAATAATCGCCTGATGAAATTTAAACTGTCGGATTTGTCACGTGAATTTTTAAATATATTTTATGACTGCACTTGATATTTTTTAGCTAGAGAATTTAACGTTAAGAGGTAAACAGATTTTCGGTTAATTAGTTTTAATTTCATTATTTATTGTACGTATTAAAATATATTCTGAAGGAAACAAACACAAATAAGCCATATGTTGTTTTCGTCTTTTTCCACTTCACTTTTGATTATATCGTATCTTGTAATTGATACTACTCGATAGATTAACTGTTTTTCTTCACAATAAAGTTATTGCATTTAATTTTATTTTTATTTTTGTTATTGAAAAATAACAATTATCTTAATTTTATTAAAAAATGATTGAAACCTAATCTAACAAAACTAGGCTGGAAAAAGTACAAGCTAGACAACGAGATCGGACCTAAGAGAGAACTAGCCTAACTCTCGCTTCTCATTGGTTAGACGACTGGTAGCCGGAAGTGGCTCTGCGTATCCCTCAACCGGAGTATAAAAGACTGACTGACTTCAGCTTTCGATCATATTCGTTCTAGCAGCGGTGTGTGAAGTATCTCTTCTGTTTTACGCAAATTCTCCAATCAACATGTCTGGACGTGGAAAGGGAGGAAAAGTTAAGGGAAAGAGCAAGACCCGATCAAGTCGTGCCGGATTACAGTTTCCAGGTAAATAATAGAATTTAAAAATTTTTGAGTTTAAGGTGATTTAGTTTTACTTAATTTGTGGTTTATTTTTAATTATTATTAGTCGGTCGTATCCATCGTTTGTTGCGTAAAGGAAATTACGCAGAACGTGTTGGTGCTGGAGCCCCAGTTTACCTCGCCGCAGTGATGGAATACTTGGCCGCTGAGGTGCTTGAGTTGGCTGGAAATGCTGCCCGTGACAACAAAAAGACCAGAATCATTCCCCGACATTTACAATTGGCCATCCGTAACGACGAAGAGTTGAACAAATTATTATCCGGTGTAACGATTGCACAGGGAGGTGTCTTGCCTAACATCCAAGCAGTTCTTTTACCCAAGAAAACTGAAAAGAAATGAACATTAACTTCATTTTTAATATTGATCATATGCTTTAAAGACGCAGATTATTTTATATCATTTACATTTATTTATCATTTTTAAATGTATTCAATACAACCATTAAAGGTCATTGTACAGTAATTTTTTTCTAAATTTTGGTGTTTTTATTTCAATTCCACCATGTGGTATTACAGTATGATATAATTCAGTAATGGCGTAAAATCTAAAGTCACGGTGTCCGCGTTTAAAATTAGATGCTGAGTAGTTACGGTAATCAATTTTCGTGACTGCTGGTTACATTTAGTATAAAATGGCTACCACGCAATGAAAATGAACTGGTTAGCCACGTTATATACATAAAAAACGATTATAGAATTAAATTATTTCAAATACTTTATTATATAGGTGCTTAGAATATACAGTATTCTATAAAAAAAACATGAAATAAAGTATGAAGTTGTTGGTAAATTAAATCTTAGCAGATTCTCTCAACCGCAAATCGTACATGTCAGCCCTATTTAGGACTGCAGGCTGATACGTTTATCGCCATCTGGCGTTAATAACCTGAATGTTTGACAAAAACAATCATTAGTCTAATAGAAGTAAATGCTTGTTTTTGTGGTGAACACGTGTAACGCATTTTTTTATTTTAGCTTATTAAATAGTCACCGATATTCTCGTCAAGGGAAAAATTTTCTTTCTGTAGATTTAAGAATTCGGAAAACTAAGGACTTGTTTCAAATGAACATTTTAATAAATATTTAAGATTTCAGAAATCCAATATAAAGGAATTATTAATATGGCTTTGAACAGTTATAATTCATTTTAAATGTTAAGCAGAATTTCAATAAATCAACTGGTATATTAAATAAATACTTTAAAGATATATAAATTGATTTATCCTTTTATTTTAGACTTTTACGCAGTTGTAAATTACAGTACATGTAAATCTGGACGAGTGGTTCTTATCGACTGGGCAGAAATGCATATAAATTAAGATTTGTACATATTAATATTAAACACATTGATCTTTGAACAATCCAAGATTTTATTTATCTAGATTAAATTCACGATAAACTCAAACAAATAAATTTTATCAGTGTAGTTGACTTTTCCCGTTTAAAGTTCTTATATGTATTTTTCACAATGTCGTTGCAAGTAATTATTATACTACTTTCTTTCTACTCAGCTACTGGCTTTAAGATTCTTTGCTTTTTACCTATTGGTGGTAAGAGCCATGAAGAAATTTTTTTACCTGTGGTCGACGAACTCGCCAAAAGCAATCACGAAGTTACCTGTATCTGGCCACACCAATATCCAAAAAAAATCGAAAACGCAAACTTAAAAATCATTTCCATGGAACAAACAGCAATGAGGGAGAGTAAAAGCATGCAAAAATTTTCTGAAATACCATCAACAAATCCACTTATATTTTTTAGTACTTTTACAGACTTTACTTTATCTCCATGCGAATCATTTTTCCAAAACAAACAAGTGCAAAATATGTTGAAAAATGGTTTACAATTTGATCTTATGGTATTCGGTGGTTTCATGAATGAATGTGCTATAACTATCGCACATTTAATTGCTAATTACACAGTTCTGTTAAGTCCTAACACAATTATGCCCTGGACACCGGTACAGGTACCTCGACCACCTTCTTTCGTACCGAACATGATGTTACCTTATACTGACGATATGACCTTTTTTCAAAGAATGCGTAATTTATTTTATTTTATTGCTATTCGAACGATTCATGATTATTACATCATTCCTAAGTTTGAACAAATAGCTAAAAAATACGTACCGGAATCTAGTTCCGTTAATGAAGTCCTCAGTAATATTTCTTTAATATTAACCAATTCTGATCCAGTTATTATCAGTCCCAGACCATTAATGCCAAATGTTGTTAGCATTGGATGCGTTCATTGCAGAAAGGCGATGCCTGTGTCTAAAGAGTTTGAGGATTTTATAGAGGGATCTGGAGATGATGGATTTATTTTGTTTAGTTTGGGATCTAATGCACAATCGAAATATCTTCCAAACGAAATTAAACAACAACTTGTTCAATTGTTTTCAAATCTTAAACAGAGAGTTGTTTGGAAGTATGAAGAAGAGATGCATAATGTACCAACGAATGTTAAAGTGACTAAATGGATGCCTCAACAAGATCTTTTAGGTGATTGTAGATTATTTGATTTTAATGATTAATTCACTATTTTTTTTTATTTTTATGACCAGGCCATTCAAAAATAAGGCTTTTTATTACACATGGAGGATTATTAAGTCTGCAGCAGGCAGTTTATCATGGAGTTCCTGTGGTTGGTATTCCATTATTTTCTGACCAGAAGGTGAATATGGCAAGAGTTGAACAACTACATATAGGCCGTATGTTAGATTTTACCAATATCACTGTAAAAAATCTGGAATATAATATAAATGAAATTTTACAAGATAAAAAGTATGTTAATTGTTTTTTTTTTAAATAGTTTGTTTTTTAATTATGATTTTATTTTGCAGTTATGGTAAAAACATGAAAAAGTATTCAAAAATTCTTCGAGGTCAATTAGATCAACCAGCAAAAAAAGCTGTGTTTTGGATCGAGTATATAATCCGTCATAGTGGAAAACATCTTAGAAGTGGCGGAGAGAAACTGAGTTGTTTCCAATATTTTTCATTAGATTTAATTTTACTTTTGGTTGTTATGAGTTTCCTAATAGCTTTCTTTGTTAAAGTTGTGGTATTTTGGTTTAAAAAATTCATTTTGAGGAGTTTGTGAATGAAATGTTTTAATTTAATAAAATAAAGATGAATGAGATGAATAAAATTATGCATTCTTTGAGAAAAATGTTAAAGAAAGTTGAATTCATCTTTTCAATATTTCTAGATAATTTTAAACCATTCATAAATGTGGAAAAGACGTTACAGTTGAGTCATTTTGATCAAATTTATTCTACTTATAAATAAATTACTGTACAAGTTACTTTATTAAAAATTTTAAAAATGACGTTTACTTTCTTGAGTCCATTAAAGATAACCAAAGCAAGATAAACTTATCAACAAAGTTCTGATATCATTTAACCTACTTTTAAAATTATTTGTGCTGCCTACT